>JAHPZR010056256.1:35000-72500 GCA_019787425.1 Platygyra sinensis | reverse complement strand
ACAGACTGAAGCTTCATAAGTGCAATTGTCCACTGCTGTGCCACCAGATGTGAATAATCATCGGTTAATTAAAACCTCTGGATTGTAATAAATCACGGTTAAGTCATCCAAGATTAACGCTAATACTGCTGATTCACTGATGCTTACCATAAAAGATCCGATACATACGAGGGGTGGTGGATTGGCCCTTCAAAAACCATTGGTCTCTCAAAGTGATCAACCAATATCACGGGTCTCGCAGCTTCTTTCTTTCAGCGGATACGTACGTCTCGCAGCCTGTATTTTTCCACAAAGCTGTCTCAGTCGGGGTCTCGAGTTCGATTTGATTTTAAACCGCACAAGGCCAACAAATACTTGAAGTCCAGATTTGTTTGTTTGCGTTTATAAAAGATATCTGATCGTCTACAAGCCTAAAGGTTTCGTGCCCGAATTTAAAACATTTAAGAATCTCAATCTCGCAATAAAGCCAAGATGTCTCGGGCTGACAAAGATAAACCCTAGTGTCGCCTTCTTGCAAAGTCTCGCTTTATTATTCCTCTATTCGCCACCCCTAAAATTGTCCAAGTGCTCGAAAAGAAAAAGTTACACTTGCTTAGTTTGGCCAGCCGAAATATCAGTTGTAACAACGCCTATGTTCACGTTGTCTTGACCAACCTTTGCAGTATATTTTCTACTTGTTTAGTGCTTTTATTTATAGGGAGAAAACTGAAGAAATGGAGATGGCGAGAAGATAGGATAATGTTTCCCGACGTTACGTTTACATTTTGCCTCATTTAGCATACGACTCTGCGTGGAGAAGACATCATGCAAGATCCAAATTGACTCCAAACAAACATTTAATAGCTTCTGAAACTATGAGTAAGAAGTTAAATTTAGCTGTTTGGGTGTGAACATTGGCGTCGGAGATATTGGCTTTTGAAACACTTCAAACTGTCTGGCATACATGCATGGCTGATGAATTAAAAATTCTCACAGAATACAATGCTTTATGCATCAAGTATTTATCCTGATGTAAAGTTTGTAATAGTGAACTCCCGAGTTTAGTTCCTGTTCTCATAAGGTTTTCAACCGGCCGCTCCCTGTTTGTTTTAACCGCGGTCATGAGATTGTATTGCGTGATTTTGCAATTGTTTTTAGTTAAGTTCCGAGAACTACTTTGATAGTTGTCTTTTTAAAAGGATGCATACAAATCAAAGCGTAGCCAAGGAAAGCGGAAGTCTTAACAGCACGCCTAAAAGTTCACTTTCCTTCCTTTTTGCAGTGCAGCTCGAAAGCAACTTTGGCTTACCTTACTCTAACATTGAAAGATTTTAATTCAGTATGCCTGTTCCCTGCGTGAACAGTTAAAATTCAGTTTGTATCAGTGACAAGTCAGTGTGGTTTTCATTTCGTTGCATATATCTTTTCAATGTCGACACGTGTTTCGATGTCGAAGAAACTAAATATAGCTCACTTACGGCAGTTTCAAACCTATGAAGCGAAACGCTTCCTGTCACAGGAGTGTCAATAGCGTTTTCATATAGTCATCTCAGGTCAGTAACGACTTAATCACACATTTAGCCAGTCACCGAGGGATTTTTCAGGCCTAAAGCCAGTAGAAATGGCTCTGAGACAAAAGCTACAGTGCATGAAATTGGTTTTCACTTATGTTGCAGTATTACAAGTGGCTGTAAACGGTATGTACGAGAAAAATTCGATCTGCATAAGGATGATTTAAGCAAGTTTCGGTTTCCAATGCAGCACCTCGTTCTGTTCGCAAATGTAAAGGATAAACTAACTTTTTCTCAGTTGAATTTAAACTATAATGCGTTAATTGGGTGACTGGTTGGTCGCCGACTCGACGGAAATACCAAGTCTGCAGCTCACGGAAGTAGGCGGTGAGCACTGAGTATTTCAGTGAATATGGCCCGTTTAAATGCTTCCGTCCAGTGTCATTTGGAAGTGACGGCTTACTCATTTCGTAGCACTACTGTAATCAAAACCTCGGTTACTCTCCTTTTTACTTGAAAGGCTTCAAACTGCAATGATTTGTATATTGATTCGAGTCACTACAGTGGAACCTCGATTTAACGAACCCGCTCTATCTAACGAAGACCTCGGTATGTAACAAGTATTCACCTCAGTGTCGGTGGCCAGCGGTGGAAATTTACCTCGCCTCGCCGCTTCGCGGCTCGGTAATATCCACCGCTAGCCACCGACACTGAGGTGAATAGTTGTTTTAGTGTATACTAAAACAGTTAGATAATATACACCACAAAAAATTAATTTGGATGATTTCTTCACTTGCCAAGGATGCAAATCGGGACGCCATTTTTTTCCCAGTTGCTGGGAGGTAAATAGCATAGGATATTCGGAGTTTGACGAGCCAATCAGTGCGCGCCTTCAACGCTATCCACCGTTTTAGTATATACTAACTAACGATATTCTTCGCCCCAGTTTGTAATAGTAAAACATATGGAAAAGAACCTCGATACAACGAACCCTAGTTATGGCGGGCATATTTAGCGAGTACCCTTGCCCTTCATTATTCGAGGTTCCACTATACCACCCTGGTGAGCCTTCGTTTGAAGAGAAAATGTTTGAGTTTTGATCGATCAGTACATGCATTTCCAATAATCTGATCGTCTTTTTGCCAGACCGTCGTTGATTTCCTCAACAATGAAACCTGTATTTAATAAACGGGAATCCTCAGAACGCTAGTTAAAAGTGGCAGTATTCGTTGCTAAAACCTATTCTTCTAAACATTGTAACTTGTACAGGCTTCTATTTTCAGCGTCTGATGCACATCTTTCGTTCACTTGCGGTGTCCACGGAATTAAATTCCACACAAACGACTCGGACACACTTGGTGAGTCACAGTTTAAGGATGCCATGCGAACTTAACATCCTCATAAAACATTTCCGTGTTGACGGAAATGAACTTCGCTGTTCCGATACGAGCCAAACTCGCGTTTCAAGTTTGCCCATATTTATTACAATACATTCACACAGAGAACTACTACCCCCGAGTTCTCTTTTTGAAAGGTGCAGTTGGTCCTACATACATACATACATACATACATGAACTTTATTTATTCTTGAATAAATTTTAAAAAATGAAAGACATGGAGAAATTATTTCTTTGATCAGATTTAAAGTAGAAAGGAAAAATACAACAAAGTAGACAAATGCAATACCACAGGACTAAATCAATTTTCCTAAGTTGTTGGAAACTGTAACAATGCGATATTGATTTGACCGCGTGTTCCAGAATTTGCCTCCTGGTAACTAAAAGAATTAAGGCCAGAAGTAGTTGCACATATTTTATTAGGGTGAAATTCTTAACGAATAAGACCGAATAAGTGTTGAATACCAGACTTAAGAAGTCTTGTACGTGTTTATAGCCCATGACCCGGCTCCCAGCAAGGGCAAAAATACAACAAAGCAAAACAAAACAGAACAAAATACGCGAGGCGAGTGAAGAGAGCCGATAGTCCACCCACCGGTTTGGCCTCCCCAGATCACTCGCTCTTTTTTTGCCCTCTAGCTCTTGATTGGGAGCTTGTTCAGAGGCTCAATATTTCTACGTCAGGAAGTAGTCTTTTCGTAAGCTGTCATTCAGCTCTGCTTTATGCTATGGGCCGCCTAAATGGGTGCTATAAGTTGTTGCATGACGTCGGTTACTGTTGTAGTTCACGGTGCACGACCGAAACTGCCATAAAAAACCAAAAAGGTTTTCTTCAGGTTGTGTACTGCGTGGATGAGCTGAAATGAAAGTCATCCATCTATTTTTTTAATTTGTTGCATAAAAAAAAAGAAAGTCATCCGTCTTTGCCTTACACTTGATACAAATCAAAACGGTACACTTATACCCACTCAGTTTTACAGAAAGGCACTTTTTGCACCTATCGATCGATGATTATTGTTAATATTACTATAAGTAATTTGACTTTGAACCATGTTTAACTGTAGCACATGTTTTCCTTCAGGGGGAACACCCACCGTGGATATGACTTGCCCTGAAGTGCATATTAAAACGGACTCACACACATCGATTACTTGTAAGGTACTTTCCAAAAGCTTCTATAAGATAACCTGGTTCCATAACGCAAAACCAATCAGCGAACAAAAAGAGAGTCACAAGAGAGTTGACAGGAAGTCCTGCAATCAAACCCTCAACATCAAAAATGCGATGACCCGAGATGGTGGAAACTACACATGCCAAGTTGTTAACGCCAACGCAACCGTTCACAAAACATGTTTCCTTGATGTCAAGGGTAAGTCATCGCTTGTTGATGAAAAAGTTAATGCGTTTTTTGCTTTAATTTAGCACTGGCCTAGTTATAGTATCACTAATAGTGACAGGCTTATTGCTACTCTGTTGTTACTCAGATATGGTGGAATTCATTGCCATTGCGTGACGAATATCCTGGGCTTATGAGTCACGTAAGCCTGGCGTTGAAAGAACACAAGCTTAACTTTCAACAGTGGCCTTCAACGCTTCTTATTTTGAATCAATCTCAACTTCAATCTCCCTAAATTTTGATGGACTTATGACTTATTTTTCAGGGCTATTAGTTTCGCTTTGAATAGGAACCCGCGTAACAAATGACGTTTCCGGTGTGCAATTATCGAAGTCGATCACGGCGCGAGCAAAAATTTAAAAATATTGTCACTAAAATGGTAAAAAAGCTATTTTGAAGGTGGTTGTAGGTGCTTTTCCCGGGGGGGGGGGGGGGTACTCCCAGAAAAATTGGGTGGGGGTGTGCGGCCCGCTTCCCAAAACCCTTATCCTATTTATGACCAAACTCTGCGATATTCCCTACTCTATTTATGACCTGATCAAAAATTCGAAACCCTATTTATGACCTGAACCTTACATCAAAATCCTGTTTCAGACGTGCGTTATAATTGGATCCCTAGCTCAGACCAAAGTTAAATTACCGTAAACATAATTTGTGAAGGGCTTTTGTTAATTTTATTTTGGTTTCTTAAAAACATACCCATATTGAGGCTAGAGTACAAAAACCATACCCTATTTATGACCAAAATCAGCCAAAATTGCTACCCTATTTATGACTAAAACGGCTGAAAAACCATACCCTTTGGGGCCGCACATACCTATATAGCCCATATAAGGGAGTACCCCCCCCCCCCCCGGGGTGCTTTTATCGGTGGTCGTAGGCTGTTTTAGGTCATTCCTTGTTTTAGTACTTACGCCTTTTTTCGCCCCTGCTGCGGGACGGCCAAATCGGTGTCACCCCATCGCATCAAGTTGAACCGTCCCATAAAACTTGGCTGAAGTCTGCATTAGGACTGCGTTCTACGAACGCAATAAGGCCATGAGGTCTCTCGCCCAGCAGAAAAAATACCAGAAAACTGACTGAAACTATGAATTTTTTGTGTATATCATAGGGCTCATTCTTTATTTACGTGTACTGACTAAACTACCCTTAATCTACAGTTCATGTAACGAAACATGTTCAGGTTGAAAATGTGAAGATAGCTGGCAATCGGCAAAAAGCTATCCTTCAAGGAAGTGTTGTGCTGAAATGCAGCCTGCTCCACGCTCAGGACGGTATGTGGCTGAGAAATAATGAAAGAATAACGCATAACGAACGTCAAGTCCATAAACGACAGAGCATGTTTGATGCAAAAGTAACGATGCTTTACCTGACGATCGTAAACGTGACCAAAAATGACGAGGGATTGTACATGTGTCTCGGATATAGACACGGAATACAGGTTAACAAGACTTTCCATCTCGAGACAGGTTTGTTTGAACTTAGACATCAATTAGTTTAACAATAAAAATAAAACGCAGAAAATGATGGGACAGAGAGGGAAGCTCAGGGCGTTGGCCGGGAAATTTTCATGTCCACGAAAGTTATTTTTAACCCAGCGGAAGTCTCGTTTCTCTGGCGGAAGTCTGTTTTCCGAGACGTCTGCATGCAGTCTTTCCTCGCTCTCAAGCTCTCATGCGCCATTAAATGAAATTTTTGCTTTTCTTTCCGTGAAACATCAGATCGAGTTTGGCCTGCATGCGGACGTCTCGGAAGACAGACTTGCGCCAGAACAAAGACTTCAGCTCGTCTAAAAATAACTTTCGTGGACATGGGGGGGCTGGACCGGGAGCCTCCCTCTCTGTCCCCTCATTTTCTCTTGGCTCAACCAATATTTCGTGAGACGTTAATGAATGAAAGATTTATTAAACTTGCTACAGTTGTTTTACTTGCTTCACATTTGTAAATCGTTGTTGTTTTATGGAATTGACAATCCGTACAAAATAAATCTTCTAATATCGGCAAGACCACAACGACAAACCAATGCAAAAGGATGCCGGATCTTTGGAGACCTGGATCAGTTAAAATCAAAAGATACTTTGCAAAAAACGGTAGACTGATCCCCACGGCGAAGAGAAGAAAAAAATTAAATAAAACAGCAATGAAATTAAAACAAGTACAATATAATTGCCCGATATTTCGGTTTGAAAAACAAACCTACGGGGGCTAAAAGAAAATGAATGCAAAAAATACAAAATGACCGTTACATATGAGCTTAGAAATACAAAATAAGAAGCTATGATAGGTAAAAAAAGTAGCTAATTTTGTTCATCGCGTCTATTGATACCAAGCGGCTCAAGTGTCATTGCCTTGTTTATAAGATGTGCCTCACGTGCAAAAATAGCATGGTTCCTTTCATGCTTGATGAGAAAACCCTTTCCAATCAAAAATTCACCTGATGTGATAAACGACTTTCACAGATAAAACTTTAGTGTTCATTATTATTCAACTTTCATACACTGTACGAATTCCGATTTCCTGATTGATTTGTACCACGTGACACTGGGTTGCGACGAAACAACCTTCTTGACGTCATTATCCTGATGTAATAGCCTCGGTGTAAATTCAAGACACCACTGTCATTACATCATGGCTTTGGCTCACTTATAGTTTGACGATTTTTGTTTGCAGTGTATTCAATTTGAATAATAAAAATGTTAACGCACTCATAACTCGTGATGTAAAATTTCTCGTTCATTGTTAGTGAACTCGTGCAGGTAAATCCCGATAATACACTTGCTGAGTGCGTTAACCTGTAATTATTCCTCTGTCTGGTGTACAGGCTCTACGTATATTTCCAACAAACGAGAACAGACGGTACGACTCTCTTCTCAAATGACCACTTCACGGCATTCATGATAGCTATTGATTTTTCTCCCCAGAGCCATGTCCAAGTGGTTACATTTGCCCCCATGAAGGAAACACAGCTATTCGAAGTCCCTGCTCTTCAAGAGGTAACGAATCATAATAACTCCTAATAAACGCATTCAAACGCTGGTTTAAGGACGAGAGCTGATGGCTAGGTATTTTTGCACACGGTTACAAGATTCTGCAGACAAACTTCGAGATCTCTGCTGTCCGGTTTGCGAAAGGTGTTGTAACATGCTAGCCTGCATGTTTGGGCATGGGATATAAAAGACTTGTTTCTCCACTGTTTCGGTGTCACCTGGACTGAGGGCAAACAAGGTTTAAAATAGGTCCGCACTTGCGTACTTGTGTGTGCTGGTAAATTTAATGGATTGAGGAGATTAAACTGAGCCGCTTACTGGAAACGGGCTTCTTTTGTCGGTATAGGATGCTGTTCCATACCCTTCTCCCTCGCGTTTCTTGCCACACGATCCCTACCCCTTCCCTGTTAACGCCTGCAATGCAGGCTATACTTGTTAGTGTGTTTAGGCAATAGGTAGTCGGCTTACGGGAGTCCTTTAGTGCCGCTGTTACGCCACTCTGGACCGTTGTCGCAGTGTTGCCCTCTTTTTGGACAAATATTTTCAGTTCTGAAAGATCTTACGAGGAAGGGAGCTTTTTTCCACATCAGTGAAAGCCTTTGCGTTATTATATGCTAAATAAAAATATCGTGCTACATAAAATCCCTGGGTATAGGGTACCGATTTCAGCGATTTGGGTAGTTCGAACGAACGAACGAACGGGAGGAAGACCCCACAATGCTGATTTAAATACCTGTTTTTTGCCCACGAGAGCATGAGATAAGAGCTCAGTAGAGAAAATTCATTGATTAAATTTGCAAGATAAGGGGTTGGCTGGAGAAAGACAGAGTCTTACAAAAATGATATGCATTTGACCTGGAAATTATCAGATATTATTGTTATAGCTTTATGTTTTGATTGTCACGGTAGGGTTTTGAGTGATATGTCTCATTAGCATAAGCGAATCAGTTTCTGATGGAATACAAAATATCAAGTGTTAATATCGATATTCATCAATGGATGTCAATTAAAATTTTTTGTAAGCATTGAATTTAGCTTGACGAACCTCGTTTTTAAGTTGACTATTGGGAATAATTTTTCTCTCAAATGAGGTTAGTGAGGCTAATTTAAGGACGTTCGCGCCCATTGCTACTGCACATCTCTAGTGCGCACGCTATTCATTGGTCACGCGCGTACCACGTCGTTTTCAAGCGCGCGCACTGAGTCGAAAACTCAACAAAATAATTTATATAGAGCTGATGACCTTTGCGTTAACTTTGTGTGCGAATATTTTTGTTGGATGCTCGGTGATCCCCACTTTTTTTTCGGCAGATCACTTTCTTGTCTGATTCTTTCCATTATACTAAAAAACAAAAAAAATCTGTACGTGGGAAATTTTAAATATTTCTCATATACTATTCAAATAGGATCGAATTGGTACATGGATACAGGTGTGCGTAACTTAGAAGTTGTATTTCTTAAGGCTAATTCTAGCTGATTTAATGACATATGTAGCAAAGATCTATCAATTAGGCCTATATATGCTGCATTAAACACATAAACTTAGATATGATTCTTCAACTTAACTATATGACGATAGTAATGAATCCGGCCAGAATCGCCTCGAATGATTGGAAATCCTAGAAATGCTATGGTCTGAGCTACGCCTTCTCTTCAAAACGAGTTCGGTGATCACCGATTTTTTTTACGTTTTTCAATCTTATCATATTCTACCCGAAGACAAAGTTTTAAAAAAATCTGTTCGTGGGAAGTTTTTGGGCGCGAACGTCCTTAAATGACAGCCACCAGGAGCCATAATGAGGGACCTGATTATGGCTCCTGCAGCCACTTATTAAAAGGGCCTGTATAGCACGAATAACTCGTCTGCCCATGAATTTGACTCTAATGTACTGAATACATTTGCGCGACGCGGGTTTTAAAACTAATTTAACAAAGTACGTATCAGCTCATTAACATTACCACCCAGCAATTTTGCAGTGTTTTAAAGGCAATTTCACCTTAAATATTACACCCAAAGAGCTACACATTTCACCATGCAATTATACGGTTCAATAGCCCTTTAAACTGTTTGGGGTCAATTAATATCTTAAATGTTGTCCTTTGTACGCAGAGCCAATATCGAACCGAAATGTAAGCAATGACGTCACCAAGAATCCTACTGTAGCTGGAGTTCAGATGAATCTAACAGGTGCTGTTATTGGTTGTTTACTGGTCACCGGGCAATGGCTAAATCCGACTGTTGACTGCTCTCCCACTAACTAGGGTTACTTTGACTTGGGATAATTCTCCTTGCCCTATCACCTTAACTAAGCTTCAGCTCTATACCAAAATACTTCATTACTATTCCTCAGAGAAACGGTTTTGTTTTCCCTCGAGTTTCGAGATTCTCGGGAAAACAAAACTGACTGTTTCCCTGGGGAAGAGTAACAAAGTGTATATTGTACCCTCTACGTGGATACCGTATAGGCCCTTTGCAGGATCCGGTCACATGGTACGGAATAAATTATGCTGGGACGCAAAAAGCGCAGTGGGACTTTCAAAACAAAGGAAAGTCGGGCTGGACTGGTAAGGGTTCCTTTGTTTTGGAAGTCCCACCACGTTATTTGCGTCTCAGCGTAATTTATTCTGTACCATGTGAGTGTATCTTGCAAAGGGCCTATTACGACCATGACTTTTTAACGCCCTCTTTTAATTCGTTTAGGGTCTAACTCCGTTTTCCAAGGTTACATGCTGATGATGTTTGTGTACATACCAATGGCTTTATACGGTTGCCTGGTGTGCCCTTGCTGATTGCTACCTGAGGTGTTCAGGTCAATAAGATTGTGAAAACTCCACAAAATACTTCACAAACTTACATGATAAAGCCGTATAACTGTACTAGAGGTAATGGTGATATAAGGTAAAGGAAAAACATTTTTGAGCTTGCAGAAAGCAGCGCGCTGGTAAAGTTCTTCAATGAATATTTCTTATATTTGGCAGCTGCAAATGCCGTTTTTGGTGAAACGGGATGCGCAATGGCCTGATGGTTAGTGCGTTCGTCTCCTGATTGAGTAGTGTCGGTTCGACAGCTCTCGCCAGGGTAATTGTGTTGTGTTCTTGCGCAAGACACTTTACTGTCAAAGTATCTCTATCCACCCAGATGGATTTTTATCCTACTAAATTACCTATTTTATCATATTTAGTTACGTTTGTTGAGGAGCTATCTATTATCCGGGGAGGTAATTCGTATTTTTTTTCACCTCTAGTTACTTTTTGCCTCAAAATTGTTAAATGAAGAGTGATGTACCGTAATACAATTAAATAAATCAAACTTGATGCGATGCAAATATGAAATTTATGTTTATATGCTTTGTAGCTGATTTATTATTTGAAATAGGACTTTCTCTTTTCTCAATGCGCCCCCTCCTCGAGCCCCGCACTAAAAAGCAAAAATGTTACAGGGGTAACAGGTAACGATAGCTTTACTTTAGCGAGAAGATTCTAACAACCTTGTAGCTACTTCTTTGAAATAGCACTCTCTCCCTTACACCCCCGCTCTGAAAGCAAAGGTTTCCGGAGCTGCAGGTGACAACAGCTTGTACCCAGTCAGTCTGCTATGGTCATGCGAGATCATACTTTGTTATTCGTGCCCGCGTGCCCAGCAAGATCTACTAAGTGAACCTGGTGAAGGCCTTGTGGGCGATATCTTGGGTACTATGGCTTAATATTTTCATAAAGTAATCTACCAGTTAAACCATTTTTTTTAAAATAAGGGGTAGAAATCGTCAAAGTGCACCCTGTGGTAACAATTAATAAAATGAACGGCTGCTAAGATGAATAAATAAGTTAATACTGGCGGGCGGACAAGGCTTTTTTTTTATCCATCAGCCACTCAAACTTCTCCCGGAATACGAAACTAAACTGAGGTTGAAAAACTGAGGGTGTTCGGATTATCCTGTGTTTATATACAAGTCATCGCTTAACTGCCTTGGCAAACGGCCTGGCGACAAGGAAAGCCTATGTAGGCTTCCAGACGAATGCGCATAATCGAGACCTCAATGAGGTTAAGCGACTAGGATTCCGGGAAACAGTAGTTGCATTGGTCAATAGCTTTAACAGCAAGAAAAAACACCTCGGGTTTCAAGCACAAAATACAGAAGTTGGAAAACTGACGTCAGTGTTTAAAGCTCCGGGGTGCGATCTGCGTTACGGTGCAACGCTTTGCTAGTTGCGGATGAGCTAGCAGCTACGAGAGAAGGCCATGTTATAATGAATGATCTCTTGAAACGGGTTCGAGGTGAGCTGAGCTGGGAGGTAAATGATAAATACGTCCAGTGGAATCAAACTTGTCAAATTTATACCTTTATTGTGGGATTAACGGCAATACCGGGAAAACAATAAGTCCCCGAGAGCGATGCTTTGCGTGTATAAAGTTACGTCGGTCGCTTTTTGCATAAGACAAAATCAAACGAATGCCCATCACTCTTTGTTTACTTCGCGGCTAGTTTCTACTATCACTCTAATGGATACGTCTTCATACAATCGTATTGAAAGTAACACTGTACTTTGTAAAGGCCGCCTTGGTAAACAAGACATAGTTTTTAACCCATGACCGTAGCTTGGAGTAATCTGTTTTATGAAGGGTAGTTTTAGGACATGAACGCAAAATATCACAGATTACCCAGCTCTCGTTGAGATCAAAGCAAATCACGTTTGCGCGGCCTGAGAACAAGGACAAGGATTATAAGTACATTACGTCTAAGTCCACACGCTCATCTGCTAGTAGTGAAAGCTTGTCAAAAGTTGTACTAAGTGTAAATATACATTAAGTAAATTACATTCTTCAGGCTTTTGAAACTGCTCAACAAAAGCTCATTTATTCTAATAATGCAGTAAACATTTTTTATGCACAAAATTTCTCACAAAGCAACAAACTGCCGCAGAACAACTTCACCATGACGAGAGTTGCAGCTAAACCTAATCTAAACTTCTCTATCGAAAATATTCTCAAGGAAGAAAAACCTTCGACGGTTTTGCTTTCTTCAGAACGTGTTCCCAGCAAGGAAAATAAAGGAGTTCACGAAGGAACGCCTTTGCTTGCAGAGAGAACGGTGACCAGTGATCTTCCATGGTTGGCGTACACGAGGTACTCTCCACCAAAAATTCCAAGTAAGTTTTAAGAGCTCTCGATGGTGAGCACCTCTTTGTAAATTAACACAGTTATTACACGGGAAGTGCCAATAACAAATGAAGAATTGTCTCAAGTTAATTTAAGAAGGGAAAAAGATCTACAAAATATCATTATGAAAGTAAAATACTAACCTAAATAGGGAACCCAATATGTGTTTATCGGCCTTACTGCAGCGACCTCAGTATTCTTGTCGAGACATTAATTCTTTAAGACACGAGGGGTAAAGTGAATTGATGACCGATGTTCTGTCACAGCTACGGCAACATGGGAAACTTAACAATAGAACAACGGCTGGAAAGACGCAAAGTGGAAGTAAAAAATGAAAGATACCAAAAAAGCTATAACGCTGAAAGTTGCGGAAATGTTTGCAATTTTGTTGCAGGGTCAAGAAATCGGAAGACTGTCAACAGACGGAAGGTAAGTGGCAGCCCAAGAGTGCCATTTTCAACAGAGCAGCTCCTGCAGTTGGAGAAAAGCTACGCGGACACTCACTATGTTACCGCAGCTAAAGTATCACAGCTTTCTGCAATGCTGAAGCTTCCAGGAAACCGCATTAAGATTTGGTTTCAAAACCGCCGCGCAAGGGAAAAAAAGAAGTCAAAGAAGATGACCTGCGATGGTGGCCATGAAACGATAAGTCACATAAGTATTGAGACAAAAGTCCGTGAAGAGCCTCAAGAGGAAATACACCACATCTGCCCGTCACGTTTTACTTGTAATGAGAGAATACATCCCAGTTTCTCACCGAGGTTTGCACTCGAGTTACAATGTAGTACTTGTTTAAACACAAATGGATGGCAGAGTATATCAAACATGCCACAAACCCATCTATCAAATTGCTTTGACTGTGGTCTGTACAAAGGAATTAGGTATCACGCGTAGTATATTTTGTGTTATCTTGCCAATAATCCATCTGTGCGTGTACGATAGTTGAAAAACATAAGCACTGGATGCAATTGACAATTATTAAAGTACGATAGTATGGTTTAATTAATTCTGTCTCCACTTTTGTCTGTGGAGAGTTTGAAAACGGACACTTTATTCTTATATGATCATATAGTTGACGTTTAGAGTCTGTCGCTTTCAAGAAGACATAACCGTTAACATTACAGTGTTGAGCGTACCGGTTAAGGAACGAAGCTGCCGAAATCTGATTGAAAGATGCTGGTTTTTTATTTTTAGAAACGGGCATACATAGCACAAAATCGTTGCAAATTTTCTATTCGTCACGTGTGCGCAGTGACGTGGCTACATCATGGTCGGGAATAAATATTTGTTACAGCTTCGTTTTTCATCTGAACTGACTCCCCTCGCGATGGCATGTAGTTATTCAACCTTGATCTTGCATTCAAAGGCAAAAAAATAAGAACAACAGTACAATTCTAAAAAAAACAGCTGCTCCGACCTCCAGCAGTTTGTTCTGTCTGCAAACTTAATCACTTTATTCTTTAATTTAAATGCAAAGTTTATGAGGAGCTTAAGTCTGTTCTTCTGCGGTTGCAGCGACCCTGATTTAGTTTGCATTTTGGGACGTGGCCATTCGTGGGTTCAATACCGCTGTCGACTTTATTCATTCGAGTATAGATGCAAAGAGTGACAGATTGTCTGTTAACTACCGAGAAGATTGAATTATAACACGCGCAGTTATTACCAACCAGATAATGAACGGTAAACAAATATCACCAACGCGAAACTTTTAGAATACATTACGAGATCACTGACAATGTTATAAGCTAATACAAGTCTAAAAGAGAGTATTGAAGCACCGGAAATGTTTGATTGCTCATTTTATTGGAATAAGTATGTTGTGTGTGTATGTAGTATGTTTGTGATGATCATCGGTTTATCCTTTTCAGATAACCTAAGTACTTCATGTATCCCTTATTATAGTGCATATAATACACTATAATACACAATAATACACGAAAATAAGGGATACATGAAGTACTTACCTCAGATAACTTCAATATTCATTGTTGTGCAAATGATGCTTCTGTCAAAATTGTTTCACAACTAATACCCAAAGCAGAAGAGGCTGTTCTTTGAACGCCGTAAGCGATGTCGAACGAGCTCTCATCTTCGAGAGCCTCCAGTGCTTTCAGTTGCATTTAGCATGTATTCTAATACACACCCATGCATTGGTGCTCTAATGCATCAAAAATGGTTTTTATCATATAGCTATCTAAGAAAGCCAGACATATGGCGCGTTCTTAATCCGCACTCGATTACTTGAAAAAGAGACAACCTTAAGGAGGGATATTTCATAAAAGATGACTACGGTATTCAAATTAATGGTTCCAGATTCATTGTTTACTTTGAGGGCGTGGATATTTACGCGACCGAGACAGTTTTACTTACTCAATCTTTGTATAAGGCTTATACTGAATACACAGCAGCCGCACTGCTGAAATACCATGCACTGCGCTGGATTAACCTCTGGAATCATGGCTGCATTCACCCACGTACCTGCAGCTTGGCACGTGTACTAGAAATTTTCTTAAAGTACAAACTCCAGTTCGAAAGATCAATTGTAATCATTTAGCAGAAAACCATAGAAATATCATTCAGGAAACCTTTACATTTTTTGGGTAATAAATTCTACTTTGATATGACTGTTAAAAGTCAAACGGGTGAACGTTTTTAATAACTTTCTTAGATGCTCATTGCGTTTATAGTTTTTTTACTCGAAAGTTTGATGGTGATGATGATGAAGTTTTATTGCGTATTTTGTGTTACACGCCACATGCAGAATGTTTTATTCACTTTATAAGCCCTTACTTGTCAAGGTTACAAACTTCTTTTGTAACAACAGAAGACTCCACAAGTCAGTATTGTTCAATCAGCAAATGTATGGGTTTACTGTTTCACTTGATTTTCCCACTTAAAAAAAGGAACCCTAGCTGAAAGACGTTAGTAACAGCATTGAACTTTGAGGACCCCTATCAGAGATCCTTTGTTCATTATCTTATATATCTCAATGGATTCTGAGTTGTTGAAACTTATCTCTGGTCTTGTTATCTCATATCAAGCTTTTTTCTTAATTTTATTTATTTTATCTTATCTGAATGCATTTTATCTTATCTTGCACTGTGACTTATCTTAATTCAATAATAAAAGAGAACAGGTAAATGAAGTAAAGGCAATAGCAATGTTACTATTTACTGGGAACCTTCAAGCACAGACAACCATGCTAAACCTATATCACTGATGCCTCGTGTTCATGTACTGTTGATACTCACATGAGCCTTGGTGGATTTAGTACCGCCTTTTTTCATTTTACACTGTGGTCTCCACTGGAGGAGGACCTCAGAGGCCCAACTTCAAGCTCTAAACCTAAACTGGGAGAAAGCCTCGCGGCTTTCAAATGACCGATAGGAATGGAGCGCTTGTTGATGCCGTTAGCGCCACTTGGCATCTAAAGGACTGATGGTGATGATGCGAATCTTCAGGGCCAGACTTCCGCACCCAGGAGCAACGTCAGTTTCCCTAAATTCAGTCGATGATAGTCGTCCATCACAGTTTCTCACCAACATTTTCTCAGGTTTTCTCCAACAACTCACCATGACACATTTATACACCAAACAGATGGGAAGCACTATTAGAGTAAGTGACTTGCCCAACAACACATCACAACAACGCCCTCTTTTCAGAGACGAACCCACTGACCACTTCACCTTCTACGACTGATGTATGGGAGGTCGTGACAGAACAAAATTTATGGAATTACCTTAAATCAATAGCTCAAGTTCGTCCATCCTCATTAAAATAGACGAAGATCCACAACGTTTGAGTTCCAGTTTCTTTCAGTGTTAAGAGGACATGTGAAAGTGATTTAACTGAACCTAGATGGCTGTCCTGACAACTATAAATTCTTATTCTGTGAAATGTATGTTAATGAATAAAATGAAAACCAGAAAGGTTTAAATTATATCTGCCATAGCTGCAATCACGTTAAAGTTTAACTTTCTGGTGACATTGAGTTTTCGGCGCTAGCTGCTTGAGTTTTCTTTTCACGCGCTCTCCTATTCTGGAACCAAATCTTCACGCGGTGCTCAGTGACTCTCAGCGTGGATGATAAGTCACGCACCTCTGAGCCTGAGAGGTACTGGGTCTGACCAAATTTGGCTTCCAGTGCGGCCAACTGTGAAGTAGAGAATGGAATTCTTGGATTTCGGTCCAGTTTATGTCTTCGAGAACCTTTCCGAGGTTTGGATCCTGTAGACATGAAAATCAATGGTTCAGCTTCATTTTCAAAACGAAAAAAGGAGAGATATAATCAAAAGGCCATTCATGTGTGATTTATCTCAGGAAGGGGGGGGGGGGGGGGGGGATGCCATGTGAAAAGTTCGGGGATGCACGTGGGAAAGCTTGAATTAAGGTCATTCCACTTAAACAGAATCTGCACTGAGATTTTTGTCAAACTTTGCCTATTGACTGTTTATATTATAGTAACTTAAATTTTGAAATAAAATGAGGGGTCCCAAAGTTCGTTTAGAAGCAACAGCACCTTGTTTATGCCCCACAAATCCTTATAATAGCACCATGATTATAGTCACGATTGTTTGAAGAATTCACGTTTCCGATGATTGTTTCTTGTTCTACACTGATAATTGGTCCATATTTATTTTACATAGAGAAATTGATTACTCAATTCAAAACAACACAAAAAATGTTGGGTCACCGTACTCGTTTTAGAGAAAATGACGATTTAACTCTTCGGCGAGGTCCAGCCGTAAAGAAAAAGCCGCGCGTGCTGATCACGTTTGCAATTATGCGCGTTAGAGATGCGCAATGCAATACTGGGGAATGAACTTAATACCAGTCTGGGCTTGGGTAGGGTGAGAGGACGAGAATCCATGAACGTTTCACATGGGAGTCCCTCCGGGGGATTTATCGGCCGGGTAATCAGGTGGGTACCTGGAAGAACTAGAGAAGATCGACATGCAGCCAAAGAATGTTGTTTGTAAGAGTTCTGTGGGTTTTGCTAACTTTTTAACGTGTTGTTGTACTTACTAATAAACCAGGTAGACATGGTCTGCTGCTCAGTTTACTGACGAAATCTACCTTTAGTCCATGATGTGGGAATGAAATAGCCGATGTCTCGAAACAAATAACTCGCGCTCTTAAACAATAATAGTTAATAATTAATAATTTACATTTAAATAGCGCAGACCTCTATATAGATATATTCAGCTGCGCTTCACAATATTGCATCGCTCAAAGAAGAAAAAACTGTAACACATTGTAACACAAAATGAATAGAAACACCGTTCAGTGTTTTCTGTTGTGGTAAAAGGAACGAAAGCCAATTTTCTTGATCCTCCCCCGGCCAGATGTAGGGCTTTATTATAAAAGAATCTTAGCTTGAACATAAACTAGATGAACTGTATCTTAGCAACTGCAGTTTCAAACAGTTTAATGCGCACTACCGCAAATTAAAGAAAAGTACCCCCCATAAAAGTGTTTTTCACTTTATGTCCAATGCAACAATCAGTTCAATTTTTTTTTTCCTAAAGCGTACCAATAATCAAATCATCGCATGACGAACCACCTGAAACACGTGTTGTTACTCTCTGCAGCAAAAAGAGACTGTAACAAAACAAACGTTCTTATCTTATTGTTTGAGATGTAAAGGTAAGGGTAGACAGATGGAGCTATAACACTCTTGGTTTGCCCAATACAGATCAAACGGCGGGCTGAAATACACAATTGACACCAGATTGACAGGTTCTTTGTAAGAACAGAATAGAAATCAAGACGGTCGTAACTTAAACGTAAACTGTGTGGTCTTAGGTGCAGTTCTATGACATTTCCTTAGTCTGTCAAAAGCTTGAAGTCGACGGAACATTCAGCACTTATTCAACGAAATAATTTTCAATGAAAACTGCTGCTTTGAAACAACCCGGCGATAATAAAAAGTAATAATAGAGATTAAAGACTTTAAGTAGTTTGAAAAGGGTATTGTTTGGAGAAAGGAAATCATTAAGTTATTCTATGAGTGCACAGAAAAAAGAATTAACGTAATCATTTCAAAGACAAAAAGCCACTTCACTGAAAAAGATGACTTCGACTGATAGCTTTTACGTGAAAATGATTTTATATTTCTTGCAAATCCACGAATGAAAGCTAATAGAAACGGGTTTATAATGTGGGACAAATTCAAACTTAGACTATCCCTTTAAGATAGAACTGTGCCACCTGTAATCCTGTGTGAATCTGGATTATTACCCGTAAAAGTTAAGCCGATTTTCATGTTGTTTCATTTATTTACGAAGGGATAAGAACCCTGTTTTTCAACTGAACTGAATGAGATTCCTTTGAGGTTGCTTCGTTTGACAGAAGACTGAGAAAGCTAGATCATACACTACACATCACGCTCCATGCGATGACAAAGGGTAGTATGACCAAAACGATGAAAATCCTCCCTTGAACTGCACAAAGGGTGCCCTTTTCCTAAAGGAAGCATTTTGACAGTAGGGTATCGCGACTGAATGATTCAAATGTTCTGCTAGAATAACGAACGCCTTCTGAAAAACTATAAAAGATTTGCACAACTCAGAAGGAACAAAAACCTTAATCTGCTCATGCGAACTATGAACCGCAAGGTTAAAACTGTTTACAATGTTTACAAGTTTCCTGCTGTTTTTCGCTGTTAAATTTGTCTGTTAATTTGCGGTTTTTGATGCAGACTTTGGACAGAGACAATTAACAACCCGAATAGAGCTTTACCAAAGTACCAATAATATCTGGCAAAAGAAGTGGAAAAAATGGCTATATCTCCATCAGTCTCATTTTGAAAATCCCACGTAACAAAGAAGTCGTTTGGAAAGGTCGAAACACTTCTCACACGTGATTTACGGTTCATTGTTCGGGAAGATTATCAGAAGTGAGAGAAACGCGACCAGTTTTTGTATCCACGTGTCGCATACAACCCAGTTTGCAACAGAGAGGACCTCGAAACTACTTCCAAAAGCTGCAGGCATGTTGAGGACAAAGACTATTTTCCTAGAATCGTCTTTACAACAGTTTATTACTAAATAGCAACAACAATCATCAAATCTTTCCGACACGGTAGTACCATACAGAGATGGCGAATACACTGGTGGAAGACAAATACAAACAACAAAAGGCATACAGCAAGACTAAAACTTAAAAAACAACTGAGATAATCTAAACACGACAAAGAAGACTCTTCTACTTACTTGGGATTTTTGGAGGGCAATACCGTGTATAGGCGAGCCAGGGAAGGCGTGTAAAGAGGGTCTCTACAGATGGCTTTTTCGTCTTCTCTTTTCTGGAACTTTCATATTTCTGGGCGTGTACTTTCCTTTGCTGGTTTCGTGGACCAAATGTACCTTCGCTTAAGATATTTTCTATCGAGAACGACAAGTAGGGTTTGGACGATGAGGGAAGTTGATAAGCGTTGGTATCAGCAGAATCTCTGATCCTATCCGCCATGTCCTTCAGCGTTTTACGAGTAATCCCCTTCAACTGGCAAAGCTGAGTCCCCGACTGTTCCAAGAAAAGCTGTAGCCAGTTCTTTCGTGACAAAGCTGTATAGAGTTTCTAGCTGTTTACCGATGCATTCTTCAAAGTAGTTTTAATTCAGATTCTATTATGGAGATGTTGATCGCATCAATGACGTGCCCTGTCAAGTTTATACGTGCTCGTGACAAATCCCTCATCTTAGCGAATAGTTCACTTGTCAACCGTTTGTGAATATCATTTTAATCCGAGATTACAGTAATCAAAGCTTTTATGGTCTGTTTTAAAATTCATCGAAGACAATCTCGATCACATCCGCAAAGCAAGTTTGTACGACTCACCGAATTATTTCCCTTCCCGAAATCAAATTATACCGCTCGAACCTTCACGGACATCATTTGATTTAGTTCTAGCTTGTTTGCCAATGGCGCGTCGGTATCAAATCATATCATTTATTAACCAAGATATGAGTATTTTGTATAGCACTCGAGCCTGTCAATAACTTAATTATCACCCCAAAAAATATGAACGCAACTCATAGAAATGTCGTCTTATTTTCACTTTCAAAAGAAAAATATCTTTGTTTAGGGATTAACCCGAGTGAATGAGGAACAAAAAAGTGAGTCGTGTTCAAGAGGGAAGTAACTACACTGAAACCAAAAGGGGAAGTTCTTCTCCTGAATACTTTAATGAAATGCGATTTATAGGTTTTAAACGGAAATTAGGAATATCCGAGGACCCTCTCAAAAATGAATTGCAGTTAAGAACAATGTCTTTCAGAAACCACCAATGACCCTCCAACGCAATCGATTAAAGCGCAGTTCTTAAACTTTAATTGAAAACAACAACTTCGAGATAATTAATTACTGAAATGACGGCGGAAAACGCTCTGCGAAGGCTCATTACTAAGGTAGGAAATTCGATTTTAGCTGTAAAAAGATAATAAATTCATTCCTTGGAGATGTGGTCAAACAAATCAAAATACGAACAGTAGCCTGCTCGAGCTAAATAAACAATGAGCGAAATCTCAGATTTGAATTGTGTGCCTTGCGAAGGGACGAATAATTAACTGGCCTGGAGTGACAACAAAGTTAAAGAGACACGTTGCCCGTGTGAACGTTTTCGTCTAGTCTCCTGACAACAGCTTCAGTTCTTCTGGTATCCTTACACATGAAACTAATCTGCGGTTTAGGCCTTCGTTTTTATGGAAACACAAGAATAAAAAGCCATGTGCTGAACTGACATTGCCAAGAATTGTAGCCACTGTTCAAAATCCTTAGTAACAAAACCTACGATTTAAGGGAAATCGATGGGCACTTGAAGCAATATTAACACAAGGAAACCTGTCAGATGTTAAGGGAAGAACTCAGTTTTTTCTTAGGTCTATAGAATTCAATGTAGCAAAAAATACAAACTAGAAACTGCTTCCACTAAGGTGTACCGACAGTTTCTCGCATCAACAAACAAAACAACTGAGAATAATTGACTGCATTTGCTCTCTAGGGCCTCTTGCAATTAATTTAATTGGTAGGGATTTTAATTTCCTTCAATCAATATGGTGATGATCTGTGGCCAAGGTCTAGATATAAACACTTTCGAAAATTTAAGATCTAAAATACAGCTTATGAGCTGAGTAATCACAAAAGCTATTGAGTAGCCTCTTAGTGTGCTACTATTAGTGAACCAATATTTTTCTAATGAGGGTTTTAGCGAATTTTTGTTTTTGCAATTTTCTGTCATGCAAGTACTCCTTAGGGTTTGCAATGAATAGGTTACACCCAGATGTTCATCAAAGGAAACGGAAAATTACTCCAGAAAGGCCTTTTTAGTCATTTCAAGGCAAAATATGTTGCGTGTTTCACACAATTGGCAGCTCACTATGATTACTGTAAGCCGCAAGCTTGACAATCAAAAGTAATCCCGCGAAAATTTGTGTTGTACAACTGTTGCTTTTGTATTGGTACTTGAGTGAATAAACAGGTTATTTCCGGTTTTTGTCTGGGAATAATAAAAGTGGGTACGTACTTTGACGGACAAATTCCTTCATCTTTGCTGACTCCAAATGTGCAACAACTACGTAAAGGGTGACTCGTTAATCTGGATAATCCCAAACTGCGTCATGCGAAGTTTTCAGAGTAAATTAAGGCAAACCTTTAGTGCAAAGCTCAAAAATTTTCGCCTTTAGCCCCATTGCCAAATCTTTCTCAAACAGAGAGAAAACTTGATGAAATGAACGTGTTAGCGTTGATTAGCTTCAACGATGGATCTGTGATGTAATTTACCCGCAGAACCGACCGCGGCATTAAGAAATGAAAAACTACAAATTGAATAGCAAATAGCAGCAAGTTTATGAAGGAGGGCTTATTGTTGGGTGGTTAGCGGTGTGTGGTCAGTAAAAGGAATATGCATTAGGTCACCTGTGCCAAAGTTATGAAAACTACGAGCAAGATTCCTTGTTCACACATTGATCAGCACCTGAGTTATATATAAAGCGATTATTTAATGTTTTCCGGAATCAGTTATTAGGTGATTTAAGTGATTAAAGCCGCACTTTTGTGTGCTTTTCAGATAAGCAAAATATTTATTACTACGGCGAAAAAGGAGAACTTGTAGAAACAAGTTTCCAAAGTTTTGAACCGCGTCGCTTTCAGTTGCTTTGGTGGTGGCAGTGTAAAAACAGAACTGGTGCTACTTGTTAGCCGAGCAAGGTTTCCCGCGTGAATAGTCCTTAGAATTTTATACTCGCAACGAAAAACACATCACAGGTAATAACATACTCACAGGTAACAACGATGGTTAACTGATTTGAGAGAAAAAGATGTGGGATAGCTTTTATCAAAGATAACATGGTCTGAGAGTTATACCGCGGGAGAGGAAAGAAACTGCTAATGAGGATTCATCAACACGTTTTACGAAATTCATAACAGTTTGTAATTCTCCAGAACGCTTACCAAGCAAATTTTCGAGTATTTGTCCTTTTAGAATTCAGAACAACGTTAATTAGGAAAAGAACCTTAATGCATGCTAAGAAGTGTGTGAAAGAAAGTGAAACGCAAAGGGCTTGTTTTTCACAAGCATAAACGACAGAAAGAAGTTTTTACTTAGATATGTAAAGAGCATCGAATTAAAGATTTCAAAAGTACGCTTGATCAAGGCATTTTATAACAGAAACTACTGGAATATTTGTCCTATTAGAAGAAATCAACACAACGTTAATTAAGAAAAGAACCCCGAAGGATTTAAGCATCGGTTAAAGGGCATGGGCATAAGATAAAACAGAAAGATAGTGAAACGCAATGGTTTTTCCTAAGCATAAACAACAGAAGGTAGTCAAGTGACTTCGGTATGTGAAGAGCATTTAATTCAAGATTTCAAGGCATTTCCTAAGAGTCAGTTCTAAAGAGTGTTGCGAAACGTCAAAGAAGTACCGCACAGCACTTGAACAAACAGTCTCATCCCTTCCATTAGAACTGTAATTATTGGCATTTATCAAAAGTATATCACAGCAATAATATATTAGTAGTGGCTAACTGCCAAATTGAAATTCTTTGTTATCTGGTCGTGTGATAAATGGCTCAACAAGCAATGTATTGCTTTCAAACGCCGACGGTATTTCCCTTCAGATGACGAAGCCTGCTTTTGTTAACGCTCGTTTATACTTTGTGCAGGTTCTTTAGGTGGAGACCAAGCAATAATGAAAAAGTACTTATGCTATTTTCTATTGTTCTCTCCTTACGAACTGAGTGCCCTATCGACATCAAGATTACCATAACAAAAGATATTTTCAACTAAAACGCATCTTCTGAGTAGCAAGTACACTTTTTTGGACTGCACTGATTATTTTACTTTGCTTTGAGTGCGAATCAAACACACAACGTCCGGCACCTTAACAGTCACAGTCAAGGTGGAAAGTGAGCGAGGATTACTGACAAATCTAGCTCAGGCTACAAAGCCGCGAAAAAAGAAATACTTTTCACCAAGAATCAAAGCATTAATGAAGGGCTAGCTTTTGAGGAAATGGATGAGACCTATGTGTGTGACCATTCATACAAGAGCTGACGTTCGATACTCTTATCTGGAGGTGTTTTAATTTTAATGTTGGGCTACACAAAATTTGAGATTTTTTTAGTTTTGAACTTGGCCAATCTCGAAAGGGAAGTGTCAAGTTCTTGAAAGATATGGTTCAGTGGGAGGTTAAGTCAGTGAATAGATCCTAAGCTACAGTTGACCCCCTGCATTTACTAAATGAATGAGGATTTGAGCTGTCAGCTACCTTTCACTCAAGACATACTCACGCGAACATATGGCATCAAAAAAATTAAAAACATACGGCGGACGTCAAACGAACCTAAAGCCCACACCATTCACACCTTGGATTGGAAGTTTACTTTAGGTTTATGCAGACAATGCAAGCTTTTTTCACGTCATAATTTAACATGATTGTTTTGACAGTACAGGCAGACAGACAGAAACGCCTATTTTTCTTTTAGCACGGAGACACACGGTGTTACCTCCTCGGAGTAAAGCAACGACAATAACAAAAGAGCATGCAAAGTTTAACAATACAATTTACAGACCACACACACGAAGCCGTCTGTCAGTTTAGTAGTTTTTTAATTTAAGTGACAATGATCCAGGTACTGGCGCCGAGACATCACAGCTGAATGAGCGCATTCTGTTAACTAGCGATTTCCAAACGTCTTTTCAATGATCGCATTTGCTACAACAGCCACAAAAATTAAGATACACTCAACCAGTAGGATGGTGGTCCGACAAATAAATGAACCACTCCACACATATAAAAACTCTAGTCTAGGTAAAACTGATTCATGTTATAACTCAAAAGGGATTTTGTTTCTTCTCTTTTAACCAAAATATAATCCTGGTGAAAACAGAAATGATAAAATGTAGGTTGGAGTAACAACTCCATGTTTGTCAGCTATAATGCTGCTTTAATAAAAAAACGGCCTCAAAACATTGAAGGCTTGGGTTGACTTGGACAAAAAAGTTTTCTTAGAATTCCAATGTTCCACAGCTGTAACCGTCGACGTTAACAAATGTACTGAGCATTTGGTAGGGCGAGTAGTTGCCTAAGCCACAAAAGTTCATGGACAAATTTGCTCTCAGAGAGAAAGGAACACAGCAGGTTGTAGCGTGCTTAAATCCAACTTGTTGCTGCTGCAGGGGCGGATGGTCCTCCGTCGAAGTGCCCATGGAATTTTCTTCCTGGCTTCGTTTCTCTCTCGCTCGTCGGTTTTGGAACCATATCTTGATTCGCTGATGCGGTAAATTTAAGCTGCTTGCAAGTTCAGTAACCTGTGAACCAGAAAGATAGTGGTTTTCTGTGTATTTTTGCTCCAAGGTCATCAGTTGTGAAGTGGAGAAGGGAACTCGAGGGCTTCCACTTGAGCGCCGTTTGCAGTTCTTTAGCTTTCTTCTCGACCCTAAACAATAAAATGAGCTCATAGTTGTTTTGTTATCGATTTTGTAAAAACACAAGGTGTTTATTTTAAAACTTATATCAGATAATATATATGTAGTGAAGTTACACTCTTTAAAACGAACATCATCTGATGCAAACCTTAGAGTATTTTTCACAGCTAATTATCTGATAGAGATTTTTGTTTATCCTCTATGAATAGCACATTCGTAACCCGCAAAAAGTGGCGGCTTCAATTGAGTGCGATGTTTTTAAATTCAGTCAAATTCCTTGTTTTGCAAATTCTCCGGCTAATCCAAGAATATATTCTAAACCGGATTTGGGGAAAGTTGGGTCCACTTTGCACCGCACATTAAAATATCCACCATAATCGATGCTTTGTTTTTCAAATGGACAGTGCAAATTACGTTCAAATATTGTAGCACTTGAAATAAGGTAGTCATTGCCGAGGGCGAAAATCATACGGCAATCGCACAAATCACAAACACATCTAAAAGGTTCATGAAAAACATTGTCAGATTTTGCCGGTTTCATTTCCCAAGCATGACACGGCTGCAGCTCTTCCTTGTCAGCTTTAGATGAACAAAATAACTACATACTCACTTGGAAGTTTAGGCGGTGAATAACGAGTGTAGGCCAACCAAGGTAGATGGCGAATCTTCGTCGAGTCCATATTGTCCTCTGTAGGCAGCGTCTTATTCTGCTCTTCGCTTTCTCGTCTCGTACTTGCCTCTTTTTCTGGGAGAACCTGCGTTGGATTCAGCGCGGCATTATCTTCATCTCTTCTTCCCAAAATACTATCTATTGAAAATGCAAGGTAGGGCTTAAGAGGACTCCTTTGTTGCTTGACACTCTGGGTCCGGTCACTGTCTTGTTTAGCCATGGCTTGATTTTACGGTATGGTTGTTATTACGTCGAGTGTTTATCATGTGGCATAGTTCTCGGTAAATTGATTTGAGATCAGAGAATTTTACTTAGTTCAAGTGTATTTACACATAATACATATTCTTGTCAGCTTTTATTAGCAACAGATGAGTACACGGATTACATAAGCTGATTCTAATTCGTTCTGATGGCTAGAAAACAAAGCCTCAAAGGCAATGCATGGCTCAGTAGATCTGGTCGCAGGCAGAAACTGTTATTGATTTCCCTGAACCATTTTTGTCTCGCAGTAGTAACAGTTTTGCGGCATGAAAGAGTGCTGCTTTCGCATCTGTGTTTGATTAGTCGGCCCTCTTTCAGATAAGGCTCAATTTTCCTTTTAAGCTTTGCTTACATTTACTCATATCCATTAAAGCAACTCTCAGGCTCTAAACTTTGCACGCACCTTACGCAGTTTATTAATATGTAGTACTTCACAAGTGTGAATGTTTTTAAACCGCTAATCACCTGATACCGAGTTATGGGGTTCTTCTTTAACCACGAAGAAAATTCCCTTTGGCAAAGTTTAGATTTCTCGTTGTTGTGCTCGGTATATAAACAGCATGCCAGAAAAGGTTTCTTTTGTTCTGTCAAATGCGGTCCGTGAGAGCAAGAACGCGAGTTGTTTGCAAAGAGCTTGATTGATTTTGGACATTTCCATTAAGCTGTCAACGCGGGCAACCATTTCACTACAAGATTTTATCTTATCAATAATTAATAACTCTTAATAACGAAAGGGTTTTCGAGAGAAAACCCAATAACAGCCTATAATCCATCCTGCCTTAGTTAGTTCAAAGACGAAGTGGAAATGCGACAGAATAACAATCACGTTGTTGAAATACAGTTCTTGCTACACGTGCAATATGATCACTACAGTTCTTGCACAAAGACCGTGATAATGTGCGTTGTATTGGAGGTGCCTTTAAGTAAACAATTTCACAGAGAATTTAATTTCCATTGAAAGAGTTTGAATAGCAATTGACCCAACAATGGTTATCTCTCAGATACGCGTCAAAGCAATCATTAGCCGACATCTGATAAAAGATGTTCGTTTTCGGGTGATACTGAGTGATATGGAACAATCCGTGTTCATTATCATAACCTTTGGGGCACGTTACAGATTTTTCAGTGCGGGTGGCTCATTTCTTTTTCAAAAACAGATGAAATCGTAACACTACAAAGATATTTTCACTATCTACCAAGATCCACAAGTTCAAAATTGTTCTAAGATTGGAAAATACAGCTCGATGTGTTCGTTTCAATAGTTTCGCCCACAACTATAGAAATTGTACAAAGTAATAAAACAGTTCACAATAGTACTGATAGGAATTGTGACAAATTGGGTATCATTTTGAAGACTTAAAAAATAGTTTAACGGCAAGATCGAGCATACTGACGCAAAAATTTACTCGCGTCAGTGACTTGACTGAGATATTACCCACAGACTTAAAACAATAAAAGGTGGAACCAACGTGTACATTATAATTGTTAGTACCACATCTCTGGTACTCGACGAAAGAACTGCTCAATAGCTTTTACTGGAATGGTCACACACTAAGGTGAGTCTAAGGTTTCATCCCTTAAACCTAGTTTAAACCACTTTGTATACAGTAACATAAACAACACGACATACACGTAAATACTTGAGTTTCAATATGTATCTCATATTAGCATAGTCACCCACTTGAGTTTCATCCAGTGGCTAGTTTGAACAGAACAAAACATGATAAGGTAATCACTCAGTAGCTTTCATCTGCATGGGAGGCGGGGTGGTCTCATGGTTACAGTAAGCTCGCCTCTGGTCGAGCGGTTCGAGTTCAAGCCTTCGCCGGGACAATGTGTGTTCTTGGATAAGACACTACTCCTACTCGCCACATGCTACAGAAACCGGGATAAACACCGACCTGATGGGCCAGTTGGCTCATATGCCGAATTTACCTTTCATCTTCATGGGGTTACAGTAACAGAGTTAAATACGTGACACAGGATCGAAGTCGTGCTATCTCTAGATTTTCTTAAAATCAAAGGAAGTGAGAGATGGAATAAACACGAAAGAACAGAGGTAACAACAAAACCGAACATAAAGGAAGAATAGACTAGGGAACATAAATTACAACAAATTACGATCGACGAGGTCGTAAAAACGCGTAGGTTTTTCACAAAGTAGCATCCTTGATGAAGCCCTTTAGGATTCAGATACAACAGTTTTTTGAGAACATCGGACAATCGGAAACAAACTTTATTTGAAGAGTGTCTTGCATGCTCCAAATAGATTGTAATCCAACTCCAAAACTATTGTCACACTAATTTTGGGATTGTTTTTCAGTTTTCAGTTTTTTTTTCATTTAATTTACAGTTAGGCTTTTCCACTTCCTTTTAGCAAATAACAATCAACCCATTAACTTGACATCTAAAATCGTTGTTAATAGATGTCATCGCAACTTTCTCTGTTACCTTTTTGCCTCAGAAGGTTAAAATGTGGTAGCGAGTCTGTTGTGGAAAAGAAATAAAGACGACAATCTGTAGATAATGCGTTCATGGCCATATACCACTGACAATGAATAACAACCTCGTGTCATATTGTCGCAGGTGGTGCTGTGAGGTGAAGGCCCGGGGGCGATACATATGTAGGATAAAGTCTTTTTAGCCGTTTTGGGCAAAAATGGGGTATCGATTTTGACCATTTTGGTCTCAATTAGGGTATGGTTTTTGTGCTCTAGTCTTGAATTCGGGTAAGAATTGAGAAGTTACTTTTTCATCACTATTGAGACCATTGACAAAAGCTATTCGTACGGCAGAAACAGTGTATTGATTTAAGGGTCAGGTCATAAATAGGGTATCGACCTTTCGCTCATAAATATGGTAGGGAATAGGCTTTTGTACATTATGCTAGCACTTTAGTGAAGCAAAAGCCTTAAGCATTGTTCGAGCATTTTAGTGGCATTTTCCTTGAAAATTAATAATTTTTCCACAGAAAAGAGAAATAAAAATTATATTTTTACGAGAAAATGAAAGATATAAAGCAGTACTATGACAGAAATCCCATTTTCAAATAGCTCTTTTCGTTACGGAGATATTCAAGTTTTTATTTATGCAAATTAGCCATTTGATGGCGTCATACACTCAACCTAGTTTTGATCAAATATGATGAAAAAACACATCTCAGCCAAATTGAATCAGAAATTTTTGATTCTTTGCTGAAAGATTCTACTAAATGTGCTCCACAATATGAGTTTAACAGTTTTGTTACCATGGCAACATACTGGGTTCCAGACCTCACCATTATTAAAGGCATTTCTGGCAACCTTTGGCGTTCCATTTTCATATTTGCAAATAGTGCCTCATGTGCATGATCCAGCAAACATGTAAGTATGTTAGCTCGAGTTTGAGGCCTCGTTTAACGATTTTTGAGCAGAAAATGACTAAGATATTGAAATCAAGTGGGTGGGGACTGGAAAAGAGTGAGTTGTCATGGGAACAGAATTTTTTATAGCCGTGTTATTCCTGGAGAACTATTAGCCTACCAAGTTTCAACGGTCTGCACTGCAAATTTGCCAAGATAGCTCTTTTTATGTATTTGATATAATATTGGGTTGAGTGGATGACGTCGTTAGTGATCTGATTTGCATATTTTACACATATTTCAGACTTAAATACCTCCGGAACTAATGCAGATATTCGCAAACGGTAAACGGCATTTTTATTCTTTCATAGAATTCTGTGATACACCAAAAAAAATCAAGGAGTTAAAATTTGATAGTACAAGAAACGACAAACTGCAAGGGACCGCACACGATAAACGCTCCCAACGACAAACTGCAAGACGAAAGACGTTTTGACACACCAAACATGACAAGAATCGATAAAGCAGGATCGCCACAGTGGACAACTGTTTTGTCCTTGTTGGGACTCATCAGCACTGTGTAGCGATATGTAACGCCAGCCCAAGAGCCAACGCACATAAATTGCAAAATGACCCACTCACTACATCAAGTTCCGTACTCTGAACCCACTTGCTCCCCGAAGCACGCGTTTCCACAGTACGTGTTTCGGGCGCAAGGAGACAAAGTACCACGATTGGTGTCTCAAAGAGCAAAAAATAAAGGTGGCGGGACGAGGGCCAGCCTAAGCATTTGAACGCATAGAAAGTGCCTATGTTTAAAGTCCCTGGAGGTGGTGAAAAGTGCTTGTCAGTCGATGGTGTTACCAGTCTGGTCCGTTAAGAGTGATTGGTCAGTTTAGCCTTAATGGTATTGGCTGCCAGACTCAGGTGGTCAGATGGTCTGTTAGAGTTCCGATTGTCGGTTTCGTTTACGGCGTGGATAATAAAACCTCCCTACTTCCCGGCATTATCGAAATGTTTAGGCCCTTCATTAACGTAAAAATAATCCAGTTTCAGAGAGAACTATAATTTTCTATCTCTCATGCCTTCTCTGCGAGGACCAGAAAACAATGTGTTCTAACCATAACAAGACTAATCACATGAAAAGTAGCCAAGTACGTTTTAAAAAAGGCCTTAAATTATTTTGTAATTTTCATTGACAATAACACCACTGTCGTTATGAACAATACCGGGTCACAACACCACTGCCCTCACAACACTTAGTATTGACAATGAGGCAGTGGGGATAAAATGTTCAATTGTTCAGAAGTACTAAAAGTACTAAAAGAAAACCATATCGACCAAGTTAGCAACATAATTAAAACTGTGCAGCCCAAGTGATAGAGTTCAGTTTCAAAATCAAGATTCTTGAAGGCATTGAGGACGTCACAAAACGTCAGTCACTCCTTCCTTAACCATTCCATGTCCCATTGACCAGTGGGGCAGGTACTTGACTCCAAGACTAGTCCGCGGCCTCGTGACAGGAGCACCAGAAGTCTGCGGTTGTTTTATCTGATCCTTGGTTAACTATTATTTCCATTATTGTTATCATCTCTCAAAGATCTCCTTCGAGGGCCAAGGTAACAAAGCCCATCGATATCACTCTCCAAGTATATCTCAGGACAATCATCCCTCACGCCATTTTCTTTTCGTTTCAATTCATTTTGCGTCGCATCTTGACTCTGCTTGTTAAAATGCGACGTTTGCCTCTCCTGAGAAGTTCTAGAATTTTGTGACGCGGCCAGTCTAGCAGCTGAAATTACTCGCTGAATTAACCGTTGTGCCGTCCTCGCTTCAGCGCTGGACTTATTTCTTCTTTTTTCTTCATTAAGTGATCTACATGGAAGAGCTACCTGTTGTTTTATTAGATGGAGTTCCTCCATTTGTTTTTCAACCTGTGCCTTCAACTTTAAGCACTGGAAATTAAGTGAATATTCATATAAGTATGGAAGCGCGGCGTCTTCTGTTTACTGGTTCAAACATCCTTACACCATACAGGCATTGTCCCTAAACAGGGTTGCCACCCACCAGAGCTAAAAAAATTCCCTGGCTTTTCAATGACTGTAAAGCAATTTTCACTGACCACGCGAGCGAATTGCCGATGCAGAGTGGTGTAGTGGTTAAGGGCTCTGGATTTGTGACTGATCCGGAGTTCCCGAGTCCAAATCCTCTTTCCTGAAACTAGATGGATTTGTGTTTTGTAACTAGCCAACTGGTCAGCCTCCCACCGGCTGGGATTTTGAACAAGTTTCTGTTCAATGTACAATATTTGTTTGCTTGTTTCATTGCCCTCAATTAGTACAGCAGTGCTAAACACGTCGTCACTTAATAAATAAAGTGGTTTATTCCTTATTAGTATATACCACACAAGTGAATTGTGGCTTTCCGCGCGCGTTGATTGGCTAGCTCGGAGGTGATTAGTACTATTCACCTCCGAGGAACCGAAGAAAAACAAAATGGCTTTTGTCGACATATTGTCACAAATAAAGTTACTCTTTGGGCCGCTAGTTATTCAGCTTGTGTGGTATATACTAAAACAATTATTCACCTCAGTGTCGGTGAAAGTGGTGGACATTTACCTCCACTTCGATGAATAATTGTTAATTATTACATTAATGAGAGGGAATTTGATAGCAAGTTGCTAAATCCACGCTTGCTGTAATAGATCTTGCAAAAGGGGTTTATCACCGATAACTGAAATAAGCATCTTTTAAGCCGATGACTTACCTCTCCTTCGAGAGTCTTTACATGGTCGCATTTACAACACTGAAAAATGACCACAAAAAACTAACACTCATTACAAATAGGAACAGTATATCTTTTACCAAATGAGCTATTATATTTTCTTTACTTTTTTTTCCGAAAGCAGCAGTTCATTTCCTTTTACATTCAAAGCCCCTTATTGATAGAGCTAAGGAAAGCATGTCTGACTGAGCTGAATTACCCTTAGTTTAACATTTTCACTCCCATGGGAAAGGCCCCATATTTTTCAAACGATCACCATAAAGCTCAAGACCACATCTAATATGCCATTTGAAAGATATTGCTTGTGGAATGTTAGGGCAGCACCTCGCATGGGTCCCTCGGTCTCGTTCGTGCTTGTCCATCTGGGTGTTTTATCGTTTCTTGTGTTTTATCTTTCTTTTTTGTTTGTTTGTATTATGTTTGAAACCCAAAAAAGTTTATACAAAAAAATAAAATTCATCATACGAAAAGCCAAAGTGAAAGTTAGTTTGAATTGAAAAGCATTCAAAACCAAAAAAAGAAAAAAACTTTGAAAAATGTCTTACTCCTCGTATAGTTTGGGTATACCACAGGACTAAACTTTTACTTAATTTGCAGCTCTTGATGTGTGGGTTAACAGATACTAATTGAGCCTAAAAGTGTCAAAGAAAAACTTGTAAAGGTGGTTCATCAAGTCTCTTATAACAGGGTATGATTTAATGTTTTAAAGAATCCATGACCTTTTTTTGTTCAAATATGAGACAAAAACAAATACAGTAGAACCCCGGTCACAAATGCTGGCCGTTTTAAACGGGTGGTTGTATTATTAAAGGGGTACCTAAAATATGAAAATGACTGACAGAGCTTTTGTTTTGGCCAGAATTAAGTCACTTATGTCCAGACTGAATGCAGGCTAGTTAGATTCATGCTTTTTATGAGTAAGCATCACGAAGTGTCATTTTCATATTATTTCATATTTTACATAGGCAATTCCAGAAACGTGAGAGGACTGGGAAAGAGTATGGTTGTTTTCCGTTTGTTTGAAAAACTTATACCCCATTCACACCAACTAAACATGTTTAATTAAACCAGGTTTAGAAAATGCGTTTAGAGCAAATTGGTTTTGTTCTGAAGAAAATAGTACCACAAGGGGAGCAAGGGGTTACTTGAGACAAATATATAGCTTTGCGATGTTCACACTTAACTGATGTAGATGAAACATGTTTTACACAGGGTACACAGGTACTTTTGCCACCTCACCCCCACCACTTCCTTGCCTTTAACTCAGAATTTAAAAGAAAAAAAAAAAACATTAAAGTTGACACCTTAGCTACTTAGTGCTATAGTGCCATTGTGCTTTAGCGGCAGGCAGCTCCAAAACCATCACAATACTGCAATCTGCACTAAAAAGGAGCCAAACGGACATACAAGCTCTTGTACTAACCTCCTTTTTGCTCTCTTTCATTTCTTCTAGAAGTTGCTTCATTGTATTAATTTCTCTTGCTGAAAATGAGAAAAGCGGTGCGGAAAAATAAGGCTACACTTCGGTCGAAACTAGGTTTAGAGAAAATTACGGAATAAGATACATTCTCACACTCATATCAACAATTTATCAAGTTTACACGAAGAAAATTATGACCACGGACGGTGTTCGGATGTCTGCAGGCGCGTAGCGTCCTATACGTATTTACGCACGTGCGTACTTGAAGTGACCAGAAAAATTTTCAAATTTTTAGCAATTGTTTCTATTTGTAACATTTTACTTGTACGCAACCAAGATTTCTTGATGAAAACACCATTTTGAGTAAATTCTAAAAACTAAAACAAAAGCTACACCGTGTTCTAAGTTCTAACTTAGTTTTGCATCGTACTTTTTTACACTAAACAATGCAATGTTGTTTGGCCGGCGTGTAACAATTCAAAAAGGCGAGGTTGCAAAGGAGCGACGTTCCAAGAACGTTGTTGACAATTCTAGTCACAACCAAAACAATGTTTTGTTTGCTTTAAGTTTGCTCAGAATAGGGGGAAGACGCTTTGTTCTTTGCTTGTATTCACACAACTATTTCGAATAAGAAATTAAGAACGCAGTATTTTTCGCTCAGTTTCAGTTACGTTTCTAGATCATATGTACTATGCGTACTTGAAAAAATGACCACGCTACGCGCCTGATCTGATCTTTCAGATTTTGTCTCTCCGTTTTCTCCTTAGTTTTAGCCGTTTCGATTGAGAAGATATACCAAACACTGACCACGCCGGTGACCACATTTCTAAACACCTCGAGGTTTGATTTTACAATTTGAGCAAACAACACCCACCCAACATGTCGCAACAGAGTGGCCAAACACGCCCAAAATACTGCGCCCAACAATGTTGCGATACATTGCGTAGGAGTGCAGCGATCGCTTGGCCGCGGCTTTGAACTCCCTATTATCAAACCCAGCATTTTACTAAATATTCTTTAATTCACATTGTATCAGTTTAAGTTCTATGAGATGAAGCCAATTGGGGATACTCACCAAAATTAAATTCAAAGTTATGAAATTTCTCTGTCTCTGTACTATCGGGTCGAGGTACTGAAAGATTGCTTTCCAGCCTTGTTCTCTGCAATCTAAAAATAAATTTTGAGTTGGCGATAAATGACGAGGAATACACGCACTCGTTTCACTTTAACGGGCTAATCATTCATGCTGTTGATAACCAACAGTCAGAAGGTACTGCACTACAAGGCCTATGAGGATACCTGAATCAAACTAAACAAAGTCCAGCCTAAAATACTGAAAACACGTGATTACTAATGATAGCTGATCAAAAGCCATTCTAACTTATCGCAAAGCAATGTTTCAGTTGATTGATGCCAAAATTAAAACTTCATTGAGGCAAGTTTGACTGGGGCTAGTCGACAACCCGACTGTGTCCATTTCTTTCTTCTGTTCAAACAGAGAAAGGCAATACCTAAATAAAGGCTATCTAATAGACTCCATAACTATATTTTATGGACATCATAAGTTAGGGGACGTTTTAGACCAGGGCACTACAAGAGGGTATAAGCCTCAACTTTTTTCTCCAAGCCATTAATCATTGAGACTTTCCGTAGTAAGGGTAGCGCGCTTGTACTTCAAAGTATATATCATTTAACACACTAATTACCTGTCCCTCCCTTGACTTTCCAGCACTTTTTTAGCGTCAGGATATTCTTCTAAAGCCTGTAAATAAATAATCCCTTTACGCTTGCGCAATCACTAATTCTCTGTGATCGGCTACGATCGAGGATATCGATAGGTTTTTGTTCTGAATGTTAGCATTAAGCCAGGATTATTTAGACTTATTTTTTTACGAACCCAAGTAAGTAAAGTAGCGGGTATTTGAGTAAAAATTAAGTTGCTTTGTTCCTTTTTAATTGTTTTACTAGTAAAGTACATTTTTCCTTTGTTGTGCAAACTGCGTTTCCAACAATGATTGTACTTTGTACTTTATAACATAAAGTGCCAACAAAACTTTTCCTCTCACAAAAATAACGCTAGAATCTTACCTCCATCAAGTCCTTTTGAGACAAACACAACAGTTCTGAGTATCCCACTGACCTTACATCAGCAGACCGCCTGAATCAAATAAACGCAACAGTTCATGATGATTTAAAACGTTAATGAATACTTTAATGGCATATGCACGTTACCACGTCGTTATTTAAAATCAGTATATTCTGACCTGTTTTTGCCTTCGTCAAGTCTAAGCAAGCTGATTTCTCCAAAATAGTTTCCTTCTGAGAGAGAAGCTACTACAACTTCTTCTCCCGTGTTCGAGTCCGGTATAACCACCTGAAAATGTCGGATGGTAGTGACAATGAAATTAAGATCCCAGGGGGAAAGTATATTGCTTGACCATACAGAGAAACTGTTTAAAGTATGGTACTGCTGTAGATTTACAATATAATATAACAACAATGAACAATTATTCTTTGAAATTGAGGTAAATATTCTGCCACTATTCACCGAGATTGAGAAGAATAACTGTTTTAGTATATACACAGGAAGTGATCTCAACAACATTTTCAGAAGGAAACCATTAAAAATCGATTTAATTGACCTCTCAATTCATGCGTGGAAAACGTGCAAGCGGTACAAAGCATGCGCGAATTCGCGAAACTATTTACAGAATCTTTGAACAAGGAAAATCTATAGTTAATATTCGAAAAAACCTCGTGACAGTCTAGAATAATGGTCCTTAGACACCGTTCAAATTAGTGTGAATCAAAAGTATGCTTTATTTTTGTTTGGCTTACGCATTACTCACTCGGTAAGGCGTAAATAATGCTCATTAGCCAGAGATAACGAACCAATCAGATTGCTTAAAACACCAAGATCACTGAGTGTGTATATACTAAACTATTTTATTTTCCTCAAAGTGCTACTGCAACCATATATCAATTCGACTTTTTCTTTGTATTTCAAAACTATGTAACTGAACCACTAAGTGACGCGAAGTTTTGAGCCTTCCTTTAAAAAAGACACCGGTTTATTTTGACTCAAATTTTCCTAATTAATGGTCCGCCATGACTAACTTTAAAATCTTGAGAGAGCTGGATCGAGGATAAGATGACGTCAAATACTCACTAGTTTAAAAATGCAATGTGTGTGTACGCGCCTAAATTAGTATGCAACACGGAAGTTTCAAACTTCCAGCGGACTTTAACTCGTATTTTGCATGTACAATAAGTTGCGTTTACACGCTGCAATTTTAAGCTAGTGAGTCTTTGACGTCATCTTATCCTCGATCCAACCCATTGGTCAGTTTTCAACGTGAACAATAGCGGACCGTGAAATCCTAAACTTTCACTCAAAGAAAACAGCCTTTGGATAAAGTTCGAAGCTTAAGATTTTGCCAGTTACGTGTCAAACAAACACGCTTTTGAAATCTGAAGGAAAAGGAGAACTGGATTTTTTTTTATCATAGTAGCACTTTAACTTAGTTAGAACACCTTTGTATTTTGTCAAGTACTCGCTAGAAAGCATGCTGACAGGGTCAGAAAGATGCGAACATCTTTACATCTTACCTCGACTTTACCATTGTTGATGATGTACATCTCCCGTCCTACCAAAACGAAACCCGAG
>JAHPZR010056256.1:27500-32500 GCA_019787425.1 Platygyra sinensis | reverse complement strand
AGCCTACGACTTCAAAGGTGTTGTGGAAAGATATCAGGCGAGATATAAGAAAGTTTATTAGCGATCTAGCAAAGGAAACAGGGACACCAGCCAAACAACACAAGATGAAAGATTTATATGACCAGGCAAAGAAGCTAGCAAGAAAGAAGAGCTATACATCAAAACCCTTAAAAGGGACAAACACAGTAACACACTAACCAGAAAAAACCAGCAGAGGAGATGGGAAGAATATTTTGAGGAATTGTTGAACCGACCAACACCACGAATCTCTATGGCCATCCAAGAAGCCGAGCTCATGTTGGATGTTAATACCGTAAAACCCAGCCAGGAGGAAATCTTCTCCATCCCTTCTCCATCTCTTTAGTGTTTTTCTTTATTAGTAAACTGCTACTTTAGAGTTTCTTTAAATTTAAAGACAATTCTGTACGCGGCGAAAATAACTACGAACATACCGCGAATATTATGTTTTCTAAATTTCTGAAGTTGTTCAAAATACTAGAATTTGAATGCTGGATATAAGCCATTGAACAGTGCTTCCACTTTGTACTCTTTTTTTCTTTTTCTCTTTTTTTTTTCAATGTGATCCAACAGTAACGTTCAATTCTCTGGATAAAACCTTATGGTTGTGACCATTTAAATAAAAGCTACTGAGAATCACTTTCACGTGTCAGTGTTCATAAAGTTGTACAAACTTTCATTTTGTGTATTAAGCCTTAGTGTGCAGACCTGCTCCACGCGTAGTGAGCCCATCTTTTGACTCGAGTCTGCAGGGCATGTGGTACGTTGTGATGCTCCATAAATTGCTTGATTGAATCCATTCTATAATTAAAAAACCCGTGTCATTCAGGCAGCGTCCATACTACGGTAATACTTGAAAACGCAGCTTAACTTCTACGGATAGGCCTACCGTCCACACTAAACCGTCACGACAACGAAGCTTTTCAAAAACGCTCCTCAAACCAGAGGAATTTGAAAACGCCAACTTTTCAGTTTACGTGTGAACAGAACACATTTTGAAAACGGATCTTTTTGAAAACCATGACCTCACGTGCTTTTCCTGGCTACCCGAGTGTTTTTTTTCAAACGCAAATCCAGACCGATGACAGTTGCGTTTTAAAAATTCCCCTGGCGTAATGTGCACGAAAAACATTTGATGCGTTTTCAAGGTGAAACCGTCGTTTTCAAATTTTTTCGGCGTAGTGTGGACAGGGCCTTAATGGCTTTTCCCTGACATTTGAAGCTAAGAGTGTATCGTGAAAATAAATTCAACACAGCTTGTTTTCTGTTGACAGAAAGGGTTTGAGGAATGGGTTTCTCCTAAAAGGGAGAAACCGACATATACCTTAATTCAGATGGAGGCAGCGTGCCCGAGTGGTTAGAGCGTCGGATTTGAAATCCGTAGGTCGCGGGTTCAAATCCTGTTCTGACCGCTAGCTGATGTTGTTCTCGGAAGCCACGAGTTCAACTTCTCGGCTACGCTTGTAAATAGACAACTGGTCCGTCTCCCGCCAGTTGGGATTCTTAACCTTGTTATGTTTATTTGAATATTACTTTCTTATTGTTTGTTTGTTTGCATTGGTCCTGAAAAGCCCCGATGGGGACTGGCCAATTACGTATACACTTTTACACACACACTTTTATTCATTAAACTCGTAATGACAAAAGTGAGAGAAAGTCTTTCTCCTCTGCAGAATGCAATACATTTGTTATATATCCTCGCATTTAAATTTAACCAATCAAAGAGCAATGGATATATGAAGACAAAAAAGGTAAAATTAAAAATCAACGTAATCTGCTATGCAAAACAGTGAATTTCCAACCTCGCCTGAAAATTTGTTCTCGCAGCATTCATGTTGCTTATGACGTCGCCAACGTTGCCCACAACGGTAGCAAACACAAAGATTCCAAGAAGAAACATGCAGCCAGTGAAGATATATTCCTGTACAGGTGAGAGAAAAAAGAAATTTGTAAGTCGACACGAACGTATGTGGTGGGTAGCTGGTCTAACGATAAGTGCACTGCATAAGGGTTTGGGAGGCCGAGAGTTCAATCGAAGCCAGTGCCCTTATGCTGTGTTCTTACGTGTGAAACCTTACGGTACCAGCGACTGTCGAGGCAGAAGGGAAAATACCAACGAGAGTGGTAAGGAATGGTTAAGCTGTGATAGATTAGCATCCCAACAAGCAGTAAAGTAGCACCCGTAGCAGGGTCACTTAATTCTGAAGGTGCCGGACATAAGGGCAAAACGTTTCGTTTTCTGGAGAGCAGATAGCATCAAAGGATTGAACTTTATATGTGCAGAAGACGCCTGTTGACCGCCACTGTATCTGCTACATATCAGTCGTTCTGGAAATTCAAACACATATACTGAGGAGACCAGAGTGATTAAGCATATGATGATGTAACACAGCTTGATTTCAGGGTCATGTAGCAGCTCTCCTAAGGTCGGACATGAATGGCTTGCTACCCTTTGAGAGTACAATAGAATAAACAACAGAAACAATGCCCCTAGCCCTAAAACAATAACGTTAACAGCTGCTATAATGATAAAACAATAGCAGCTTACGATAGCTGCTACACTTTAGGGTCTTGACCCCTTGGGTGCATACAGAAAGTAAGTTCCGATGTTACATTAACTTACAACGTTCGTCTGGGGACTTGGAGTTTCACCAATCGTCATCAGGGTAAGAACAGACCAGTAAAACGACTTGACATATTTCCTGTAACGTAACACAAGGTTCCGGCTCAGTTCAAGAAAAAATACTAACGCCAGTTTTCTTTCTTGTGAGTTATAAAGAAGAATCTTAGGCTGGCTTCGATCAAGACAACATTGCCACACGACAATGAACGGAATTTACGCAATAGTGGACGTGACCTTAAAACTGGTGTTACATCATCGACATCCCTGGATCATATAAATCCATAAACAGCTTATATCACGGTGTTGCTGTCATATTTAAGGGTAAGGCTTAAGGTGGTTGGAAACAGTTTCCAGAACTTTTCAAGACTTACAGTTTGATGCGTCATTATAACCACTCTATTATTGGTTAATGCCAAAATCATGGCATCAACAAACTGGCCAATCATCGGGGAACAAGTTGCTGTTAATTTTGTGGCACAATAGTTTACCATAGCAACAATATGACCTGCTGAAAACAACCTTAATTTAAGCTCAAGCGCTTGAAGCTCAAAAGAAGCTCGGTTAACCACTATTTTTTATTGTCGAATTGTAATCAGCATGATAAGATGCAACTTTCTGCAAGTTTAAAAAAATTCTGCGAAGGGGGTTCAGAGCCACGTTAAATTTTCGAAAATTTAAGGTGGCTCTGAACTCCCTTCGCAGAATTTTTTTAAACTTTGCAAAAAGCTGCATCTTATCATGCTGATTACAATTCGATGATAAAAAACGGGGGTCACCGAGCTCGTTTTTGAGTTATAAGCGCTTAAAGCTAAAATTAACGGTGTTTTCAGCAGGTCATATTGTTGCTATGGCAACCTATCGTTCCACAAAATTAACAGCAACTTGTTCCCCGATGATTGGGCAGTCAGTTGATACCATGATTTTGGCGTCAACCAATAGAGTGGTTATAATGACCCATCAAACTCTAAGCCTTGAAAAGTACTGGAAACTGTTTTCAGCCACCTTAACTGCAAATCAAATAGCAACCTTGGGTATGACACACGTTTCGGTTATTTCACATTTCGTATTCTTCTCTACTGCCTGCTAAAGTGACAAATAGTTAACTTTCATGGCAGACAACAGTTAACACGTTCGTTTTTTTTTCTTTTAATTGCGTATTAAAACGTGCTGACGACTTAAGACCTGTCCTCACTTAGCAGAAATTTCAAGTTCTCTGGACCAGTGCCGCTCATTTGAAGCCGCTTTGCGTGACTCAAATCGCGGTTTCCTGAATCTGTCAGACACACACATATTTTACTACCGTCCTCTCGGTCCCTAATGTAAGTTACGAATCATCGTTTTGTCCCCTTCGATTCACGGCCCGAACCAGGCTTTTAGCCAGGATTCTATTAGTGGCCTTCCAGTAACTAACATGGGGCCCCATCCCGTTTCAGGTGCATTTTCCGCAATTTTCAGTCGATAAACTCATTGATCGGACTTGAATGTTAAGTGCGTCATTTTTTTTTTGCCAAAAACCTAAAATGGATTGAAACTGTACTTGCTTTTGCCCACCTTACGCATCAGATAACACCTCCATGCGACGTTGATCTTGGCGGCCATCACATTGTAATTACTATTGTGAATAACGCGAAACAACACGTGCAAGTGTTTCACAAATTAGTACTTCATGTTATGCAGTACACGGACAAAAACGAAAAAATAGTGCCCAATATTCACCTATGAAGTAACAAATCACCAAAGGAAACTAAAGTAGGAATAAGGTGATGGTGAGATGGCGTGTAAAGCGTTTCTAGAATCACCAGAATCAAGTAATTTTCTTCGAACTATTATGAAACCGCTGACTGCAAATCAACAAGATCTACGTTTTATTTATTTTCTCCTTTAAAGTGGCCGTCCATAGGACGGCCGGAAGGCCACCTGGCTAAAACCCTGGCCCGAACTCTTCGCGCTTGAACCATAAATCGAAGGGGGAAAAACTCGGTCCGTAACTTACAGAACGGACCGAGAGTTAAGTAAGAGGTATTAATATAAGTTATTTTCAATGCTGACCTTATAAAGCGATCCCCTCCTTTCTCAGTTTCGGTGTACACCCAATCATTAGTTCCCAGTCCTTCATACTCAGAGATTGTATAATATAGGCAAGCGACCCAATGCATGGCTACGCTCAGATACAGAATGAGTTTGAAAGCCCGAAGACGATTCGGTTTGCTGGTTCTGTAGTCACTCAGAAAGAAAAACGTTTCCACCGAGTGCCACTTAAGAAGTCTAGACAAACGCAACAGCGAGACATGACAGGGAGCTGGAGAAAAAAAAACAAAAGACGGAGCCATTTTACTATAAACTGTAACGTATCAGTTGT
>JAHPZR010056256.1:0-25000 GCA_019787425.1 Platygyra sinensis | reverse complement strand
AAGTGTTCGCAAACTTGACGAAATTCGTCTCGAAAGAAGCGACTTCGGAGGCCGCCATTTTGAAACTGTCTTGGCAGCCAGGCCGTGTTCATGTGACGTCATTCCGTCCGTCTCGAAATTGGCGGTAAGGAGAAAAACCTGCAACCGACTTCACAAGGCATCCTACACAAGGCCAGCAAAATTTATTTTTTCCTAGCGGTTATCCACTTCACTATCTTCAATGCTGTCATTTCAGAGTTTGAAGCATGTTTGGCTCAAATAATATGGCTCAAGAGAAGCCATAACCCAGAGTGATAGGCTTGTCGGAAGCCATTTAGACAAAATCCCTCGGACGGAATGATGTCACGAAAACGCGGCCTGGCTGCCTAGTACTGTTCGAAACGGCAGCAACGATGTTCGACTTTTGGTCCACTTTGGAAACGAATTTCATAGGGAAAACCTGCACATTAGAGGCTGGAATTCGGTAAGTGGTTAAACTTAACGTAGGATTACGTTTTTACTAGCGTTGACAAAAAATATACGTTTTTTTTGAGCGACCTCCTTTAAGAAGAGATTTAACCTTTCCCAAAGTATTTCTTACCCAACGTTTTCCTTAAGTTTCTCAAACTCATTTATACCCGTGACGTTGCTTGGATATCATATCTGATCGTCATTTGCATAGATTTTTACGATTTTATTTCCCCGTTTTCTCCTTAGTATTAGCTTCGATGGGGACGATATATCAAACAGTCAAGACAATCAGGATAACCAGTGTAACATTTTTTATTTATTATGCAACCACCTGGTTACAAATCAGTTTTTAAAATCAAGACAATGTTGGACCTTATTTCCAAACAGCTTGAAGTTCAACAAAATTCTACGCTGTGCGTCGTATTTTCAATTCTGTTGTCGGTCTTTGGAAATGTGGTTAAACATTGTCTTTTGTGTTTGATACATCATTTTCCAGACGCCCTCAGTTGTGGCGTCATCTGGCCAGCAGCCTTTTCCCTAAAGCTCAAGAAAAATCGTTAACCACAGTCTTAAAGGCGAACAAAAGATCTTGGCATAACTTTTTCGAGTTCGTCAATTACAATCCCTCTCAGTCTTAGTCATCTATATCCTTTTTCTTTCACTATTACCTGCTTTTTTATGTACCTAAATAAACTTTTTAACTTCCTTTCCTTCCAGTTGAAGGCAAATTTTTTAATCTTCAAAGATAAACCACAGAACGATGTAGTTTCTCTAGAATTATTATTTTCCTGTGTGAAGTCTCTTGCTAGATATCTGTTCTGGTGGGGAGATGTCTTTGCCGATGGTTTGTATGCCTGTGACATATGCGTGCAACTGAGAACTGCTTACCGGGATGATCACGGAATTATGGTACGTGAAATTTGAGGGGTCTTGACTCTTCCCTTCTGTTTTGCCTTTGCTTTTGTGTTTATTTTTATAACCTGTGACGAATAACAGGAGTTCGAGAAAGCAGCTTGAGCAGGATACTGAAAGCATACAGGAGATGCGTACAATTAGTGGCAAACTGATAGCGTTTATTTCAGCAGATGGTTTAGCTATCATGCAGAATGCTATTTGGATTCCGTTTTCATCAACTCTTTATTTGGGATACGATATGAGGGTATCATCACAGAGTATATGAGAGTAAGATCACTGAATAACTCGATCGTTACCGTTTTGAGCAACTCTTTTCCGTCTATGCCACTTTTTTGTTTGCGACTGCAGGGTTGAGAGGTGCGAATTACGTCCCTTGATGTGAGTAGGGTGAGCAGTTATGTGGGATGGTAGGATATAGAACAAGGGAACATCCGACCTCCTTGTCTAACCACGCCCTTCTCATGACTGTGAGTGACAGGTCTATTTTGGTATGGGGGTTTTCTCATCACGTTATTGTTTCATTTAAGATAAAAGATCCTGTGCAGTTGAGAGAGATGTATACAAAAAACAGAAGATTTAAAGTTGACATCATTTGTCTTCTTCCTTTGGAAACACTCTCCAGTCTAACATTTTGTGAGTACACAACTTCGTTATTTATGAAGTACAGAATAGCGGAAACAATAACTAAAACTGACTGGTGATAGCTGTGCAGTTGAGAGAGATGTATGGAAAAAAATACTTTTAAAGTTGATATCATTTGTCTTCCTTTGGAAAGGTTTACATTGTGTACATACATACATACATACATACTTTTATTTGGTAAAGCAGGTTAAGTTATAATGACAGCACAAGGCTGAGAACAGATATCTACGCAAGAGACTTCACACAGGAAAATAATAATTCTAGAGAACTACATCGTTCTGTGGTTTATCTTTGAAGATTAAAAAATTTGCCTTCAACTGGAAGGAAAGGAAGTTAAAAAGTTTATTTAGGTACATAAAAAAGCAGGTAATAGTGAAAGAAAAGGATATAGATGACTAAGACTGAGAGGGATTGTAATTGACGAACTCGAAAAAGTTATGCCAAGATCTTTTGTTCGCCTTTAAGACTGTGGTTAACGATTTTTCTTGAGCTTTAGGGAAAAGGCTGCTGGCCAGATGACGCCACAACTGAGGGCGTCTGGAAAATGATGTATCAAACACAAAAGACAATGTTTAACCACATTTCCAAAGACCGACAACAGAATTGAAAATACGACGCACAGCGTAGAATTTTGTTGAACTTCAAGCTGTTTGGAAATAAGGTCCAACATTGTCTTGATTTTAAAAACTGATTTGTAACCAGGTGGTTGCATAATAAATAAAAAATGTTACACTGGTTATCCTGATTGTCTTGACTGTTTGATATATCGTCCCCATCGAAGCTAATACTAAGGAGAAAACGGGGAAATAAAATCGTAAAAATCTATGCAAATGACGATCAGATATGATATCCAAGCAACGTCACGGGTATAAATGAGTTTGAGAAACTTAAGGAAAACGTTGGGTAAGAAATACTTTGGGAAAGGTTAAATCTCTTCTTAAAGGAGGTCGCTCAAAAAAAAACGTATATTTTTTGTCAACGCTAGTAAAAACGTAATCCTACGTTAAGTTTAACCACTTACCGAATTCCAGCCTCTAATGTGCAGGTTTTCCCTATGAAATTCGTTTCCAAAGTGGACCAAAAGTCGAACATCGTTGCTGCCGTTTCGAACAGTACTAGGCAGCCAGGCCGCGTTTTCGTGACATCATTCCGTCCGAGGGATTTTGTCTAAATGGCTTCCGACAAGCCTATCACTCTGGGTTATGGCTTCTCTTGAGCCATATTATTTGAGCCAAACATGCTTCAAACTCTGAAATGACAGCATTGAAGATAGTGAAGTGGATAACCGCTAGGAAAAAATAAATTTTGCTGGCCTTGTGTAGGATGCCTTGTGAAGTCGGTTGCAGGTTTTTCTCCTTACCGCCAATTTCGAGACGGACGGAATGACGTCACATGAACACGGCCTGGCTGCCAAGACAGTTTCAAAATGGCGGCCTCCGAAGTCGCTTCTTTCGAGACGAATTTCGTCAAGTTTGCGAACACTTCAGAGGCTGAAACGCTGAACTTTTACTTGCTATAAGTGAAGACAGAAAAGTAAGCTCTTTGGAGTGACCTTTTCCTTTAATTACCTCTTCGGACATTTCTGTGAAAGCGATTCTAAGAATGACATTCCAAAAGTTATAGATAACTATAGCTGCAACCACACCCTAGAAAAAGAAATATAAGCTTAGAAATTACAAGCTCTGAATGGCTATGCTCTATATGAAGTCAGAAACAGAGGCCATAAGTTAGAAAAGCAAAACAGGCAACCAGACTCATATGTCCTTTCTACGCTGTTTAAAGCACGTACAGAAACAGTGTTCTATTGGGATCAACCGTTCAAACCCTTAACGCAACCGGTTTGGGTTTATATGGTTGATGTTTCTCAATCAGAAAATTTTTTCAGCTTTGTACGGTGATCAGGAGAAACGCGGTAACTCCTGAGAGTAGAAAGGTTCATTTCTATAATCAATAAGAGTAAAGACGGATAAAATTTTAATTTATACAAGATTTCAAGTTCAACTTTCAGCTGTCAAACTGCCAACTTTTTAACTAATACATAGACACTCAATACAATTTTCATTCATTCATGAAGTTATATTGACTTTTTAAAGTAGCCAATCAAAAAGCAAGAAAAGTAACCTGCGATCAGGCGTCCCTCACATTTTTTGTCACGGCGGAAAGGTACGCCTGATACAATTACTTGACTATTTCTCTGCCGCCCCTAATTAATCATTCATTCAGGATAACCAAGCAGAATTACCGGAAGTCTTGCGTGTTGTCGACAGATCGGATCGAAATCCACCAATCACAGCCATTAGTGTGACCTTCTGACCTTCTTTACGTCATGCTAGCGGGCTGAGATTGGTGGATTTCGATCCGATCTGTCGATAACATGTATGATTGACGGAAATTTTGGAAACGTTTCCGCGGGTGTTTTGTTTTCCAAAGTCGTGTATCATCGAAAACGGTGGTAGACAGACCTATAAACAACTAATGTCAATTTGTTAATTCGCGAGCTACAGTTAACCGACATGATGAAACAAATGATTTTTCAACCGTTTCAACCTGGTTTGCACGAGGCCGGTAACCCGAATGTAAAAGTTGATAGAACAAACCAATCGAAAACGGTTTTTCCCCAACAGAACAATAAAAACCCAACCAGCCGACCCAAACAGAAACAGCTGATCCCAATACAACACGACTTTATTATTAACATCCTAAAAGGAGTCCTCTTGTTGACATGTAGGTACTGTAGGCCCATGCATAGGACGGCATAAGCAGGATGACCGTTTCCTGTGTTTTGTAAGTTTAAGGCCCTATTTCCCTCAGAGGGAAAAGGACATTATGATAATGATGATGATGTTTTGTAAGTTTAAGAATTTCAAGAGAACCTCTGTAATGTTCAACAGATTGTTATAGAAATATTTCACAATTGGGCCGCAAAAGAGCGAAAAATATCGCTGGCAAAAACCTCACAGATAAGTCATAAGATTATTTTTCAACAAACAAAATTTTCAGCGAGTCGTAGTTAATTAAATCCTGATAAATTGTAGCAAAGCAGTGCATTACAAGCCGGACGAGTCTCCCGACACTTAGATAAGGTAAAGTAAGAATATCGATCGCAGGATTTCTATTATGTACTCGGCGGGAGAAATATAATAAAGGCCCGGAAGTCTCACTCTGAAAACAAATCAAATGTTTTAAGCCCATGCACGCTACGCTGGAGGAATGGAAAAGAGCAATAGTCGTTTTACAATGTTTTCGGTCCACAACAAAACGAAGAGCCGGAGTTTTCAAATCCATCCGGTTTGAAGAGCGCTTACCATAAGCTTCACTTTTTTGACAGATTTTTGTAGGCAGCAGGCCTAACAGTAGAAATTAAGCTACGTTTTCTAATAATATCCGGCGTAGTGTGGACGGTCGTGGTGGTGACAATTTCATGTTGAACAAAACAAGAGAAGTTCACCGTGAAAAAGATCACTCATAAATATTACCATCCATAAATAGTAGATATCATCCTCCGGGTCAAACACAAGTCTTTCAGATTGTAAAACCTGGAAAATATAAATGAGTGAAAAGAAAATACATTTATCTGAATGATACTTTTACTTAATTTATCCGTTTTTGTTGTTGTTGATGCTTTTCTTAGTTTTGTTTTGGAAAACGCGGAAAAAAGTATTTAATTTTGAAAAACATCCAGTCTATTGCAACTGACTGTGATTAATCAACGAAAACGTGCGGCTCAAACGGAAAAGAATCCTTCTATTTCCAGCTTTTTATCATGCAAAAACGGTCTCGCACTTTAAAAACGTAACTCAGAGCGTGAAGATATTTTAGCAGTTTCGAAGCCACCAAACTTATCAGCTCTCCACTATAACATCCAGATTCATCTGATTCCAAACTGAACCTATGATCTTAATGATGATAGCAGTATAAATAGTCTGCTAACTAAGCTATGAAGTCGGCCACTTGGAGCAGGTTTGAGAAGTTTTTAATGGGGTATCATACGGAACACGGAGTTTCACTGATTTACTTTTGACAAGCTTTGTGATTGGTTTAAAAGCTATCTCCAAATACTTAGCCAATTATATGCAAAACCAAAGCTAATCTCGGCTTGGTCACGTGCATTTTTTTGACGTAGGCGACGTGACTTTAAAAACAGGTTTAGACAGGGCTTTACTCTATCGCTCCCTTTACGACCGCTACAACTCGAGGTAAACAGTTAAAGCTAAATGTCTCTTACCCTAACTCGTCCCCAGTTGTCCTCATAAAACACACAGCAAGGCGCATGGTTCACGAGCAAGGGGTGATGAGAAGGTTGAAGAGGAGAGGGTCTCCTTTTCTCACCGTTTTTCCCTACCCATCTCACCCTATGCTCAGATATGTCTAGAATTGCAGGTTAATGACAAGCAGGCTCTTTATGATAAGAATCAAAAAGTGTCCTCTTTCCTAAAATTTCACCACAACACATACAATTCTGTCAAATATGAAGTAATCTGAAAATGACACTATGTGATTCTAATTCATAAAGAGCCGCATAAATCTCATTAGCCTGCATTATGCACACAAGTGCCTACTCTTCCACTTTGCCCTGTGCCGCGTACCTGATGAAGTTGTATGAAGACGACAGGGAACGAGTCAGTCCTTTAGCTATCTTTCAAACACTGTTAGATTGCGATGAAATAAAACGTAAGCTTTACATATCACTCTTATGAACATAACCAATCACATAAGCCAGAATACATGTTTTTAAAGCCCTGAAGGAAAACTATTAACTAAAGGATCGCAAACCTTCTTAATGGGTTCTCCAACAGACACGATGTATTTTATGACGGATCTTCTACTTGAATGCGGTGTAGACACTTGGCCTTCTTCCGCGATGTTTTGTAGCGAGCTGGAATTAGCGCAACCATTTCTGAATTCAAAAGAAAAATATTACCTTTACCGGGGACACTGATTTATTATCTCAGCCAAGTCCAAACATTATGAGGGAATAAGCATTATAAGGTAAGAAATGTTGGATCCAATCGAGACTACGAACGTTACTCGATGTTGGTGAGCTGAAAAAAATTCCTTTGGGTGAGGCTTAAGGCCCCGTCCACACTAATCCGTTTTCAAACGAAAACGAAGCTGCTTTGCTCCGGATACGGCTATCGTCCACACTACAACGCCGAAAACGATCACCGAAAACGGAGCCATTCGAAAACGCTCTCCAGAGTGGAGCGATTTGAAAACGATTCTTTTTGAAAACGCTGTTTTCTAGTGTGGACGGAGGAAACGATGCTATCTCAATACGGTGACGTCATCAAAATAGATACGACCAGGCGCCAGACTACTCGACCGTGAGTATCCAAAATGGCAGACAGACGCTACGGACAGAATCAAGAATGGCGCCAATTTCACGGGCCGACACATTGAAATGCGCATACGTCGAGTTCATTTGAGCATGCGCACTGAGGGTATAAAAGCGTTTTCAAAACGGATACGGCGTTGTAGTGTGGACGAGCGAAAACGATACGAAAACGATAAGTGCGGACGCAAATCTTTTTAAAACAGCTCCGTTTTCGTTTGAAAACGGATTAGTGTGGACGGGGCCTAAATCTCTTTTAGCCTTAAGCTGTCAAGACTGATGCAAACCTCCAGCGTTTATTGCAACAAATGAGGCGTCGCACTACCCATGCACAAGACAGATCCTCTTAATACTCAAAGGACCCTCCTGATGAAGCTGAGGGGTTCACCTTTTCCTTAGCCCAAGCTCCCCCTATTATGAACCACGAGAACCAAAACAATCAGAGCAAAAATTGTGCAAAAACTGCCCTCCAAATGGCTTTTTTGATTAACACTCGATGATGGAGGAAGGAATGTTAGAGACCATTTGTTATCAAAAAATTTAGCTCTACTTACGCGGTTTTTTCATCCTTGAGGAACACCGGAAAGAAAACAAAACATAAAACGTCATAAATAAATCAGAACGTCGGGATGTGGTTATGAATTTATGCTTATTGCCTAAATAGGGAGTTTAAGGTTATTCCTCACAATTGCACTGCGCATCCTTTCTGCGCATAATTTATGGCGTCATTTAGCGCGCTCTCGTGCACGTGCACGCTAAAAACATGGCGGATTTGCCTTGATATTGAGCTCTTTCAGTTGAAAAATTGCTATAGCTCACCAATGCGCATGGGCACCCCAATTTTTTTTTCCAGTCATTGTAATCAACTTATCATAAACTTTGCTTGAGGAAAGACTGATCTGATTTCTATTTCTGAAAATTGAATAAATAGCGAAAATAGCAAGTAAACTGTGGTCTTTTCTATTTTTCCCTATGGTAACCATGTCAAGAAATTTGGTTGAAATTTTAATCAAGGATTCAGCTTTCTGTCTAAATCAAACTTAAAAAGTTTGTGTCCGATACAACGCATTGACTCCAGTTTAATGCATGTTCTCATGATTCTCGGTCACAAAAATTTACAATTGTTACTGGGAATGCGTTCTTGTAATAAGCGTTAATTAATGCCAAAATGGGTCATTTTCAATGCCCCAGTGCTCCTTAATGAGTATGGGCACCCCCTTTTTTTATTTCAAAATTGAGGTTCTCATATGATAAATATTCAGTGGGCAAAGTTTGAAAGAAAATCTATTGTCAGTTTTATTTCAGGGGAATTACCTTAAGCAAACCACGACGGCAATGGCAAAGTGAACGTCACCAAACAAAAGGTTTAATGAGCAAAACAATAGCTGTGCGCGTGCGTTATAACTCATTGTACATTTCTTTGCCGTCCTGTGCAAAACAACAACGTGAAATGACCAGGTTCTGTGTCGTCCACGGAACGCGGGTGACGAAGTATAATTTTTCATAGTTCCAATTGTAACTAAACGCAGCCACTTCATATTTAGCTTGAACATGTTTTTTGAGCCATCCGTGTACCAAAGCGCTCTACACAATTAAATTCCGCTGGCAAAATATAACTTCATTCTTGACTTGGCGTCTTCAACGTCGTCGTCGTTGCTTGAGCTCCCCAACTACCACGCGAAAGAAACCCCGAACCTTAGGAAAAGTCCCACCCAACACGTTTCGTAACAGGCGCAAACTGGACCCTCAAGGTAAGGTTGTTGAAGATACCTGGCGTGGGTTTACGAGACAACTCAAGAATTCACTCCCAAGGCACGTACGATCAGTTGCGTTATTGCCTTGTAACAGACTGGGGTATTTTTCTGTCAGGTTTGCCCCTGGCACTGATATGGCAGCATAGCCCAGTGGATAATCTTTTAAGTGTTTAAAAATGTGGGAAAGCAGTAGTTAGGCTTACGTGAACAAGCAGTTGGGACATATGAATGTTTGTTCTGTCGCATTCAGACTTAAATACCGACAAAGACACGAAAGTGATAATGTTGTTATTAGCTCACGGACAGCCCATTTGCCGAATTTTCATTACCACACTCATTTCACCATGCCCAATTTGGACACAAAATCTAATTTTGCGTTCGTTTCTAAGTCAACACCGCACATTAACAAATTACCATTAATTTAAAACCTGTCAAAGAAAAATCTATTTTTCTATTTGAGAAATTTTAATTATGCTACGAAGTATTACAAACGCACACAGTACAAGCTACGGAAGGAATGGTGTCCGTGCAAAAATAATTACTGCACACGCGCTGTAAAGTTGCCTGTATAAGACAATTTACCATTTACTGCAAATGACCTTTATTGCAAATGATGATCTTCTTATTAAACAAACAACGGTTGAAAAGGGATTATTCAACAAGGCTTTGACATTTGAGCAAAATTATTCAAGAACGCGATTCTTTTTCTTTCCATTCTTGGCAAAAAACTTAAGTCAAGTAAAACATCTCTCATGCAAAAGTAGCTCCTTTCAAGAATTATCGCTGTTTGAAATTTCAATCCGGTTAATCAGTACAAGCATAGGAAAAGTTCCGCGTACAAAAGCATGGCTATAATTATTTAGCCCCGTGGGCAATAAAGTAATTCTTGCGCGGTGACTACTGCAATTATTTTTAAGCCGGAAAACGTTTCGAAGTGAGCGACTGTATATTTCCTGGTTGAAAATCCTACGAATTGAAAAGAAACCTATCAAAATACTTCCCAAATGCAGGTCGCTCTAAATAATTATTTGTTCTCTACATCACCACCGTAGTGACGTATGACACAAGTGAGAAAACTAAATGTTGTTACAATACTGGTGTTTGTTGCTTATAAAGTGTACCAGTCGGTGCAAGCGACAGTCAGTTATCCAGAACGCACATCAGTAGATGGGTCGGTGCCAAAATTCGACTTCGTTGTGACTAATTCAGTTCATTAGTAGATCAGGACTGAATACACCGACTTATCCCGTAACATGCCGGCAGCAAACCCACTGAGATGTCCTTATAAAAGATAAAACCTTTCAACTCTTGCAATGAGACAAATCTTACGTTGAAGATTAATTTAATTATAAAAAAGACCCTGAAGCAGTTTTCACAGGAACAAACAATACGAAAATGTCAACCAGCTTACCCTGGAAGCGGCCGAAATTCGTCTCAAAGCATCATAATAGACGTGGTCCTTTGCTTCTTCTTGAGTCTGTAGAATTTCCAAGACTGTACTGATTTTACGTGGAGTAATATTTCGTCGAGGATTCTGCTTATGAAACCATTCTCTGGCGACGCTCCATAGATTAGCCATTCAGCTTCGCGCGCATCAAGTTAAGAACAACCTCAAGGCGACTGTCGGAAGACAGAGGGAAGAGACGGGCTGGTTTGCTTAAGCGGCAGTAAACAAAGCAGTCACGCTACTGGATAGTAACTGCAAATAAGAGAAATATTTAAGGCTTTTAAGGGGGCGATGTCAACTAAGGTACTCAGAATATAGCTTATGTGATATTGGTGCGGTTTTCTTTCACAGACAAAAAAAATAAATCAGCAAACGGTTCATTTAAAACTACTTTGCATGTTTCTAAAACTATAATTAATGTCGGTCTATTTAATGTCCCAAAAGACCTGCTACACTGGGACATTTTACAAATGCAAATTTCTGACTGGAATGAACAACAGGCAAGGAGTTTTGCTTGCATTATTCTCCTATAATTTGCACCAAACTGAGAAACTTGCACTGGCAGTCAAATCTACATCACAAGTTGTTCGCCACTGGGTGATTAATTTAGTTTTAGCTATCAATCCAACGAGCATGTCCATGGTCATGGTGTGTTAATTAATTTTCCAAAATCTGCTAATCAAAAGTAGAGCTATCGATGTCCACAGAACAATAGATACCTAATAACCTGACCATTACTCAAGCTATTCATAACACATTCAATCAAGCACCTCCTTGAGAACTCCACATTCACTGGCCCAAAGTGCACCTGAAATGTGTTTCAAAACAGCTGTGTTGTTGTCACTTGTTTCCTAACACTTCGGTATCTAACCCTGCGCCATAACACAGGTAATGAATTTACTTTTGACATGTTTTGACAAGGAATCCAAGAAGCTTTTCCATGATGTGTGCAAGTCCTTTAACTTTCCATAATCTGCTAATCGAAGAGCCAAGCTATACTATCGATGACCGACTAAAATAGATCGATAGGTACAAGATATTTGGTATAACCCAATAATCTGATCCATTACTCAAGCTATCCTTCACACAATCAAGCACCTCCTTGAGAACTCCACATTCACTCGCCCAAAGTGCACCTGAAAAGTGTTTCACGACAGCTGTATTGGTGTCACTTGTTTACTGACACTTCGGTATCCGACCCTGCCATTGGGGGCCATAACACAGGTAATGAAATCGAATTTACTTCTGACACCGGATCTAAGAAGCTTTTCCATGATGTGTGCAAGTCATTCAACTTTCATAATCTGCTAATCGAAGAGCCAAGCTATACTATTGATGACCGATTAAAAAAAGATCGATAGGTACTAGATATCTGGTATAACACAATAATCTGGTCCATTATACTCAAGCAACCATCACACAAGCATCTCCTTGAGAACCCCACATTCACTACACCAATTGTGCATCTGAATTGTGTTTAACGACAGTTGTATTGTCTCTTGTTTAGTAGCCAGATCCAAAACTGGAACTCTGAGAGCCTTTAAGATCTCGGCTTACCATAGGACTTTATGTACAAATTCATAAGACTGATAAGAGGTCTTAAGTGGACGTAAGGAAATACATAAATAAGGGAGTGTACTTATATCGAGGGGATGCAGGTAGGGAAAGGTGAAAGGTAGGGAAAGTCGTTGTCAAGTAAGCTAACAGAAGAAGGCTTGACCTGATAAGAAGTACAGTGTTTTAAAACAAAGCCAAGCTGATAAATTTTTTTAATTTGTACTCTACGTTCAAATTTAGCCATTGGGTATCTCTATTTGAACTATGATGTTCTATGAGGAGGTTAGTATGACTATCAAAGTTAAGATAATAGGGGAAGGTTGGAGAGGTGCATATATCAAGGGAGGTTAGTGCCATAACCGAAAACTTTCTATTGCTTGCAGAAGGAGGGGTGGGTGAGTGGCTTACAACCGGGATTTTTCGGTATGCAAGGTTGCATGCCCAACCTCCAAGGATCCGCAGACCAATGGTGCATTTAAGATTTTTAGGGCAGTAATCAGCATATAAACCAACCACTATATTACAGTTATGTCTACTGACTTACATTCTTCGTACCAAAAAATGAATGAAAGAAAAAATTGTTGTCGCTACATTCTTTAGAAAGAGTAGTTCTTTATCAGTCTGTTAAGAAACAAGTGTCAAATTGTTGGAACATTTTAAAATAGAATAAAACGTGTATTTAAAAGACAATAAACAAAGGGGAAAAAACGAAGTGAGCATACAATTTTAATGCTACACCGAAAAGGGATTTCATCAGCTCACAAAATAATTGCAAAAAAGATTCTTTTTATCAGCCGCAGTTTTATTAGCGGACAGGGCATGGGGCCATAAGCAATGGGGAGGGGGCTATAACGGGGATTTTATGGCATTGCCCCGCACCAGATTGTCCCAAGGAAAGTGGGTGCGCACGGTTTTATGTTTACAAACAAAGAAACGTTATGGCTCGTAACGAAAATTATACGAGTAGTAATCTCAAACTGTCAGGACGAGTATTTGTCTTCAATCCACAAAAGCTGAGGTGTTTCAAGCTACGCACAAAAAACACTCCGCGTTCTGTTATGGATAAGTACGTCTCGCTTCCAGATAATACGATTATAAGCAAGCGTGAAAAGTAATGTACTTCTTTCCTTTGCCCTGTCTTTGTTTTGTTTTCGCAGTGATTTTTTTCTCCTCTTACTTTGTTGTACTTTTCCTTTTTTGCTACCTTTTATTGTTAGCTTAATGAAATATGAAGATCATTCTTTTAAGTAATCTTAACAATAAAGTTGGACAGTTAGTTGGATTGTAACATAAATCGATGAAAGCAATGCAAGTGATGTTTGTAATGTAGTATATCTAGGAAATAGCTATTGCAATGCATTGCACTGTTATGTATTGTATCATATAAAGCAATGAGCATAGATCCGATCCGATCCGATTAAAAAAAGGAACTGTCATCAGCGAAAGGCTTAAATTAGAGATGAATTTTAATAGGCTGTAACAAAATATCGAACTATCGATGAATCGCGATGTTAATGCTGCGATAGCGATGGATTGATGGTGAAAATGAAATATCGATAACAATTGCGATACTGTAGCGAACTATCGATAGTTTCTATACTTCCAACATTTTAACTTCTTTGGAAAATAGACACCTTTTTCCACCCAGATTTGATTTTCAAGGTCACAATAAAGGTAAAAAAGAAACTAAAAACAATCCACCTACTGCACCTAGGATTTTTAGCGTCTTGATTCTCGAACCACCAATAAGGTCGCGCCATCCATTGTGTTCTACTTCTTAGATATTTCTTAAAGTTTAAAGGGGCATTGTCACGCTATTTGGCAACTTTATATAAAGCTAGAAGATGCCTTCACATCAACTGAATTCCAAAACTAATGATCTAGTTTTGTTAATGAAGACTATTTGAAGGTACTGAAACTGTTTCCTACACTATCACAATGATATCACAATATCCATGTGACCTATTGCAATACAATTGCAAAAGTTAAAATGTCCTTAATAGTCACCCTTACAAAAAAGCAAACAAAGAAACAAAAAACCAATAAAAAATGAATGACCCTCAATTATTTAGCACTGGGTCAAGAGCTTCAATTAGTCCATACGGTACTTCCGTTATTTTATCAATAAAAAGGAGGGGGAGCGAGAGGTTGCACAACGCCGGAAAATCAAGCCTGAAGGAACTAAACACAATGCTGTTGCAAATCACAAGTTGGGTATTTGTATTAGATTGCTTCAGCGACTTGATGAAGTTCCTTGCTTGTTTTGAGTGCTGGACATTTCGCTTCTGCGCTATTTTAGGATTTAAAACTTCCCGCCCTCCGTCATGTTTCTGTTTACGACGATTAATGGCAAATTATGAAGTCATTGCGCGGTTTGACGTTTTAAAAGATAGCATTGAGATATAGAAAACATGTACCGTGTTTCTATCGAGTTTTAGTAGAATTCTACTAGTATACTAATGCAAATGCTGCAATCTGATTGGCTCAGCTACTTGTATACTATCAGCCATTAGAGTACAGTGGCTGCCGGTTGTCCACGAAATGCGATGTTTTTATCGTTTCTCCGAAGTTTTGGGAGGAATTTTAGATGCATGTAAACGGGTAATTAAATTCCTGAGAAGACTAACTGAGAAGCAAATTTACGGTTTCTTGACTTTAAAAACTTGGAAATATTGAAAAGCGGGTACACGCGTAAAAAACTGCAAATTTGCCAAAGACAGTTCAATACGTGCAACTTTGTTTAAGGATTAAGTTCAATAATGCGTGGGAAAATCATTGTAAACCGTTATTTGTGTTAATTTCAGTTAGAATTCGGCCACATCAGCTATCGCCTCATAGAAATCTCGAGCTCATAATGTAATTGTTAAATAGAAACAGGAGTGAAGAAGTTTGGGAGAACGAGAAATGCTGTGGGAACACGAACCGAGAGGCGAGTGTTTCCACAGCTACTTCGAGTTCTCCCAAACTTTCAAGAGTATTTCTTTAATACGATAGAAACACGGGGAACATGTTTTCTATTTCTTCAAGAAAAACCGAGTCGTAAACAAGTTGTTTACTTTTATCATCAAAATGTAAATTATCTTTGTTCGCGCGATCATCGTGCCAGTTCTGTGTGATTTTTAAATAATCAGCATGCGTATTTCCTAATCGTTTTAAATTCACATTCCGGATGAATATGTACAGTTACAAGGAGAAATCCTCTGATGTAGACTCCATATCGAGATCTTTGACCGCGCAATGAGGTCACAAATTACTATTCACAGGGGTATCGGATGTTCTTTCCAGCATTTTCGAGCATGCGAGCAGTGCGGTTATTTTTGCGATCAAATTTGTCTTGTGAGCCGCAGCGAACACTTGACAAAACACAGATGGAAAACAGCGAATAATTTGTAAATTTCTCGCTAGCAGGAATCTCTGTTTTAGTAAAAGGAAATGTTATCTTGTACCAAGCAATCTGGCCCATGCACCTCCGAAACAAGACAATATGCGCAAAGCTAGGCAACAGGTTAACATCTCATCGCGGTTATGTCAATCCCAGCAGCATAGCCAGTTATGCCTTGTTTGATGTAGATTTACGAGAGTCAGTGGGTGGACGCTCAAACCATCAATGAGATCTAAATCTTTCTAACTACACTACGAGAAAAAGTTAAAAGCTACAAGACTCCAAAATCTGAGAATATGAGTGGTTGCAAATGTTTTGCGAGCACGAGCAAGCTGGGCTCGATTTCCAGCCGTTGTTAGGGAAACGAGCCCACGCTCAAAGACCGCACGCGCGAGAGCGACGGAAATCGAGCTTACGAGCAAGCGAGCACTCATCTAATTTTTGCGAGAAATTCGAGCAAAGGCCAAATTTTGCGAGCACTTTTAAATTGAATGGGAGCATTCGATACCCCTATTCAGTAAACATGGCGACGCCCAGGTGATTTAAACTGAAAACCAAACACTTCGTATTCGAATTACTTACAGAGAACCCCACGATCAGTTAAAAACAACTATCAGGTATACTTTAGAACTTAAAGAGAAGATTGCCTTTAAGGAACGAGTCCTCATCGTTTCAAATGCAATAATACTAACTTCTCCTTTTGTAGTTTTAAGTGTGGCCCGTTTGCAAGATCACCCACTGTTATCTGGGGGCCAGTCCGCTTCTTTGCTTCATGAATCATTCTAATCCAGTTTGTGATTGGTATATTCCTTATTTGCAATTTGCAAAAAAACCAAAATACTGAAAAACAGCCAGTTGAACGAACAAATTATACTAGATGAAAGTGAATACAAACAAGGACCTCTCGGTTTTGAAACATCAAAACAAATGAAAATTATACAAAAACCTCAGCCTGAGAGAGACACAACCATCTGGACTACCAGAATATTTTATATAAAATATACTGTTTTGTTTTCGTTCCGTAATTAGTACACAATTCGTTCAACAAAAAAGTCTCACGAATTCAATATAACTGAAAATATAGAGAAAGCACATGGGAAGTAGTGCCAAATCGCCCAATTATCCTCGTCCCAGGGGCTGTAGTAAGGTAACAATATGTTTGCTACCGCAAATTCCCTAGAACCCTCGCCTTAAGACGAAAATCCTGATGTTATGAATGAATTTAAAGGCACTTAAAACAGCTTTTAATCACTTGAAACCTTTTTGGTGATGTTTAATGTACGAAATTAGCTTGGATGTATGACGCCAATTAATGCAAATTGCATTGAGAAGCATCTGCTCGCACGCAAATGTAGCTCAAATGTAGTTTTACTTTTGGTATATTAAAACGAAAAATGTTGCACAGCGTTGCAAATATGAGTAGCCAAAGCCATAAAAACAAAATACAAACACGAGACAAGGGAACAAGTGAATGATGCTGTATGTATGACAACAGCTGATGTAAAAGGCTTACAGTGACATGCCATGTGCATGTACCTACGCACGTAACAGTTAACTTCAGAATTATGCAGTTTATATTTCGGACTTCGCAAAATATATTATACAGCATTGTACTTGTATACAGCTAAAGCAATTAAGACTGAAATATCAGTCTGGGTAAGGGAACAAAACGGTATTGGGTTGGATGCATGACCTCAAATGATGCCAATCCCTTGGAGCGACGTGATCTACATGTGCACGTTCGTTTCCAGTTTAAGAGTCGTTACATCTTTTGCAAACAAGAACGAATTGTGCGTTTTTAATTTACATTCTGTGTGTATGAGGTAAAATCTACAAAAACAGAACTACAACACTGAGGTAAGGTAACATACGAATTAGGGTTGGTCGGAAACATCACGCATGTTACTCCCCCACATGTTAACTGATGTAAATCCACCACCTTAGCCTTTTATTATCATAATTTTTGCGCTTAAAAGCGCAAAAAAGTGTACAGTTTGTGAATGTATTAGACTTCAACCGTAAAAAATGAAATGGGATACTGAAAAAAATGAACCTATGCGGAGAAAAACTGGTTTCGTGATAGGATATAGTGAAGACTTTTAATTACATCTTTACTCAGCTGGACGCACGATTGTGATGTAGACAAAACTAAGCACACAATTTTGAATTCTTAATGAATGATGCCAATTTTACCCATCTTATCGTTCAAGCTTAATTGTCAGAGTTTGAAAGCAATTTGACAACGTCGGAATAGGACGTGTGTGGAAGAGGCGGGTGAAGGTAGCGTTAGGCCAATACATTCTGACGTTTACCCAAAATATTCAAGCTTTCGACAACAAGGAGAAGTGCAGATGCTCTATATTAAGCATGAATGAACCTTCTACTTCGTGTCCTTAAGTATAATACTCCTTCAGCGCAAAATACCATATAATTTAATGTATATCGTCATTAAGACTAAGAGCCAAAACAGTCCAGAAACTCATTTTGTGGTTATGGTTTATTTAATGTAATATAGATTATTTAAGCCATGTGTGAGTTAAAACTGAACTGTAGAACCGGAAACAAGAAAGATCGCAGAGTCCTAAGAAAAAACAAACAGATGAAATTGGTGCTTCCGTGTGTTGAATTTGTATACAGTCTCGTCAGACTACTGTCGTCACACATTACATTCGACTTTTCACTTGTTTTGTCTTGAGATAACGAAGCTGTTGTATCACGTTTCTTCATAACCACCTTATTTTCACCAAATGTAAAAATATATATTGACCGCGGTTACCATGGCAACCAGCAAAGTTGATTCATCACCCGTCCTCGACGGCATTTAATTATCAGTGTAATCAACCAGTTGCCAACATGCTGTGTTTTCTTTGTTCCTTTTGCAACGGGACAAACGTCAGAAACACACCGAGAAGTGTCATTTTTCGTTTGCATTTCAGAGGAAATTTCTCAGTCACTGATGTTTTCCACCCACCACTGTGCAAGCAGGTGCTGTGTCAGTAATGACACATAATTGGGATGACGTCGTGAAAAGAGCTATCATCGTAGCACGTAATTCATTTCTGTTCTGAAAATTGCACTTAAAATGCAGATCTCCTGAAAGCCTGTAATTTACTCGTTTTAAACAACGCCAGGGAACAAAAGCAGCTGGTGATCGGACCAAAATGGCATTTTTTTCCACTTCTTGAACTAGTTCCTGCCTCCGTCAGAAAGACAAGCCTGAAGACTCAATAATAATCTACGAGTTTCGGGATCCTATTTTTTTTCTCCTTTATCATTTAATTCTTTTTTACTGATGAACAAGTTCGGTAAGGAGAAAACCGCTGCTAAAATACTGCATAAATTGCAAACGAAATACATAAATAAATAATAATGGGATAATAGCAAAAAATGCCTAATCTAGCAAGTTCGAGACTTCACTCTCAAGAATACGTCGTTCACCGGCAGAGGAGCCGGTTTTTAACCGCTTTTTGTCCGTTCAAAATAATTCCATACTCGGTCGAGTACTGGCAATAAATGCCACTAACATGGAACGTTACCGGTGAAGGGGGCAGGTGATCGCGGAGCTTAGAATTAAAACAAACAATGACAAAGCACCGTGACGTGTGAATGGAAACAAATATATGCTTCAAGTAATTTTCGCTTTTCCGAAGACAGGCTGTGAAAAGGGAGGGCATCACTGTCTAAAACAATCGTTCTTTTACAAATGCTTGCAAAAGCCATACATAATAACTTTATTACGCGCGCACTGAGAGTGGGTGAAACTACATACTGGAAAAGATCATTTGCACTGCCATTTTTATTTGAATTTTGTTCTCTCCTTCTACAGTCTGGGAAAACGACTCATCTACACATGTTGCAATTTTATTTTTACGATGATTTTAAAATTTTCACTGTTACTTTCCTTGAACTATTTCCCTAACTTTTAACCGACAACGCAAAATTTCAGGTTTTGGTCAGTGCCGCTACGCTTTAAGGTTATAAGGCTTCTACTGAGCGATTTACCGACCAGCTCACACGAAAAGATATCTGTAGCTGTGTGGTCACTTCTTTGTTGATTTGTTTGTTTGTTTGTTTATTCGTTTTGTCAAAGCATGAGGTGCATCTCCAAAAATCGACCGATCCCAGGTATCGCCATGACGACAAGCTCACTGGAGAACTTGAAGGCGTTCTGAGTGAAGTGTCACTCTTAAAAATTTTCGACAAAGGAAAAATGATCACTCTGCTTGCCCCCTCTACCAAAGAGCTTCCGTAATATTTATTTTCTTTCCATCCTAATGTTACAATTGGTAATGGTGAAATCATTTCATTGAGTCGTCTATTTGCTAATACGTTTTCCAGTTGTGCAGAATTTATGTCGAACAGCAAAGACTATTCAAATTGACTGATCGACACACAACTTTAACAGCTTGACTTCCAAAACGGTCCTAACATCCCTTGTAGGCGGTCTTTTGATTACATAAGTGCACTATAACCGAATAGATAACATCTCACGGAATTTGCCGCAACTAAAACCATAAAGCATCTGGAATTTTGCATCTAGTCAGTTTTGCTCGAAGGAAATTAAAACAGAAACCAAAGAACGGCGAAACGAAAAACGTCAATTAATGAATAAAAATTTGTTTCAATCTTTGTTTCCATTTTATTTGCCGGCTATCGCTTTCACAAGCTGCTTTAGAAAGGTGTCTGGTATCATAAATATTATTCAAGTAATGTATTCTTCGCTTTTAGCTCAAGTAAAACGAATCATAGTATTAGCTGCGCTGCGACAAAAGTAATATTATTATCCTGATGGGAGTGCTCCTGATCCTAATAATTGAGAAAATTAAAATAGTTCAAGGATTTCGTACACAAAGAGCAATCCATAAATTATTGATTAATGTTTGCACCAGATTCATTTTTTGCAGGTATTAGCTAAATTTAATTTTTTGGCAGACTGAAATGTTTTTACTATAGATGAATAACGTTGTTGTGTAATTTTTTCTTGATTTAATATGCACTTTGTTTTTGCACAAAGAAGGTTTTAAGCTTTGATATGTAGGTTTGTTCAGGAAGGTGTGTATGTCGCCCAGGGTTCATATGGGACATGGAAAACCTGTAAAGCCCTGGAATAATATAATTTCTTTTTCCAGGCCTGGAAAGTGATGAATTTGAATAGGCCACATTCGATATATCAGTATTCAAGCATGGCTCCGTGGCTTTCGGGTCAAAATTGCAAATTTTTCAAGTTTCTTTTGTCTCTCAATTCCCAAAAGAGACTTGGATACAAAGAAAACAACACCAAATATAGAAGTTTGACTTGAAAGCCTTGGAGCCATGTTAGAGTATTGATATATCGAACGTGGCCTATTGTGGGTCATGGCAAGTCATACAGTGTAGAAAAGCTGATTTATGTGAGAACAAAAAGGCAAAAGGATCAAAATTTGAAAACTAACAGACAAATTTGAAACCAGGAGGTCATGGAAAGTTGAGGAATTTTACAAGCTCAAAAGATTATAAACCATGTCACGGTTTGGGCCATTTTTCAATTGCGTTGACAGTTTGTAAGATCGAACTTACTGCACTTTTGTCCGGCTGGAATGTTTTGACATGAAAAACATTGTTCTGTATAATTTTTTTGTTGATGTGCACTTTGTGTTTGAGAAATATCATAAGGTGATAATATCTGCAACCTGACTTGTTTCTGTGTTGCAGGCTTTATACTTCTATCAGATTGATGGGAGAGGTCCATGTTTAGCATTTGAAGGTATTGTACAGCAAGGCCTCCTCAAGGGAAGCAGCTAAGAAAAAACTAAGCTGACTTTACAAGCTCAGTTTAGCTTTTAACTGACTTTTCAAGTCATGGTCACCTCAATTCTTTGTATTCTGCATGCCTTTGGGGACATTTCAGCTGGTGATAAGCTCATTTTCAGCCAGAGAAACTGACCAACAGTAGGTTCTTAGCAGCATTAATCCCTGGCCTCTCCTTAAGTTTTTTATGAAACACAAGAGACCATGTTTGGAGCGGAGTATTTTTGACAAACTTTGACCAGAGGTGTTTGGAAATGTGGTGAAACACTGTCTTTAGTGTTTGATTACTGTACTGTATACCAAACACAAGAGACGGTGTTTCATTAGGATATCCATACACCAAGGAGAGAGTTGAAAATATGATGCACAGCAGAGTATTTTTGATGGAATTCAAGGTGTTTCGATAGCTGATGAAACACTGTCTCGAGAAAATGGAGAATTAAAATTGTCAAAATCTATGCTAATTGAGACCGGGTATCCAAACTTCCTTCACGGTTGTGATTTTCTTTATTTTAACGTGATGAATCATGAATGAATTTGAGAAACATCTTCCCCTTCAAAACTTAACCTAAGGTGAAAACAGATTGATAGAAATAAAATTCTAATTTACACCAGACATCCAAAACACTGTTACCATCATGACTTTTTTTTGTTTAAACTCGATGAATTATTGCGTCTGAGAAGATTTAGTTCTGAATGTGCTACTCTGATTGTCTTGAGCTAAAGATTATCATTATAATGGTGCAACTTCAACCTTGATTACATACATGTACTAAGTAATATTATTTCTAAGCTGAACATCCTAAAATTTACACGTACTTGTAAATTATAAATAATTTACATGCAGTTCTCTGTTCGAAGCATACACATAACCATTTGCACCAAAGTTACATTTATCAGTTCTGCATTATTGTGACAAAATTATTTGAAGGCTTCGGTGGAAAAAGGCGTTAGGTTTTTTACTGAAAAGTGAACTTTGTCGAAAACGCTCCAAATTTCGCATGCAGTTTTGTTTCCGTGTGTCAAACAATGTTCTGCATGTTTTTTCCCTGAAGTTTGCTTCCTTTTTGAGATATTACGTATGCAAAAAAACACATTTTTCCAAGGGCATCCTCTGGGGACCTTTTGTTGAATGGAAAACAAAAGAAACCTTTTGTTTCGCTAAGCGATCAACTCACTATAATACCTTAAGCTCTTACTACTGCTTCGTTAGCACAAGCGGATGAGGCGCTGAACGGGCCAGATTCGAATTTGTTTTGCCGTGACACCGGTTCGACACGAGGTCGCTCAATTTTTTTTTTTCGCTCTGTTCCTTTTCTTTTTTCAAAAATGAAGATATCTATTTTAAAAAAAATGCGTATACAGCGGGAATCTGGAGAGATTTTTTCATACAGCTTATTGTGACGTGAGACAACACGTGAATTTCGATCGAGCGTCAAAGCAAAGAGAAGTGATGCATGATGCAGTACAGCTCTTTCGACTAATATCTTAAGCATTGTTTTTAAGTACCTTGTAGCCTGCCTGGTGGTTGATAGGCATCATAAAGCCTGATAACCCGTAAGTCACCAGCATGTTTTAAAGAAGCAAAACGTGTTCTGTAACTTCCAACGCAACTGATATCAGCGGCAAGTCAGTTATCAGCGTTCGAAGTCAGGTCGATCCAGGCAGCAAAGTCCAAGAGCAGTTCTTGCCCAAGAATAAAACCCTGTCGTGAGTTGTGGCCCATTTGCCAAACGTTGCTAGCTTCAAAGTTTGGAAAATGAGAACTGCTTTTAGACTTATAAAATTTTTCTTGCATCATCCTCCATGTTTACCCGCGCACAAGGTGTAACAGAACCTTCCCGGCATGCATTTCGATCACGTTCGGCAAGACAAGGCAAGACAAGCCAAGACAAGACAAGACAAGACAAGACTCCGTAAATCACAATAATATTTAACTAATTACAGAGCGTGTTTTTTTCCTTTTTTATTCCAACATAATAATGGCCAACAAGAAGCGATCGATTGATTCAAAACATAGATCTGTGATCCAGGTTGCGTTGATTTTACTTCAAATCGGCATGATTTGTAGTGTTTTAAACTTCTGGGATCAGGGCCATGCAGATGTAAGGAGAGAGACCTGTACGTTGCACAGAAGGGTTAATCTGTTAATCTGTCAGCCCTACATTTTTAAGCTTATACGTTGCAGGCAGTTAAAATATAATAGAGATAGTTGCTGTGACGCTTTAAAGTGAAATCAACATTTTAACCTATTTAGGCCCGAAATCGACGTTTTCGAGTTTACGTGCTGGGTGAAATGAACAGCTTGCTGGATTTGAAGTGAAATCAACATCCTTGCCGTCATGCCTTAACGCGAAATCGCGTAAAGTGAACTGGCTGTAATTTGAGTGAAATTAACGTCTTTGCGGTCGCGTGATAACGTGAAATCACAATTTTAACGGTTTTAAAAACCTGAAATCAACATTTTTTAAGGTTACATCTTGATTGTTCTCCTTGGCCTAACACTGCACTAACCCTAACGCGTCCTGACCTTAACTCTAACGTTATCCGAAGCGCTAACCCTAACAATGAAGCGCTAGCGCTAACCCTCGGCAATAACCCTCACCCTTCAACGCTAACCCTAGTTTCAAGCGGTAACACTAAACGTTAACTCTAAGCCTAACCTTGTTCCGTAACCCTAGTTTCAAGCGGTAACCCTAGTTTCAAGCGGTAGCCCTAAGCGTTAACTCTAAGCCTAACCTTGTTCCGTAACCCTAGTTTCAAGCGGTAACCCTATTTGAAGCGTAACCCTAGTTTCAAGCGGTAGCCCTAAGCGTTAACTCTAAGCCTAATCTTGTTCCGTAACCCTAGTTTCAAGCGGTAACCCTAGTTTCAAGCCGTAGCCCTAAGCGTTAACTCTAAGCCTAACCTTGTTCCGTAACCCTTCAACGCTAGCCCTAGTTTCGAGCGGTAACCCTAACCCTAAGTAAAACCCTAAGGGTTTAAGTCCTTGCGGTGGCGTGATAATGTGAAATCAAAATTTTAAGTCTCTGTAAATGACCTGATATCAACATTGTCTAGCTTGCGCATTGCGGGAAATTAACATCTGGCTGTAATTTGAGTGAACCGAACGTCTTTGCGGTCGCACGTTAACGGAAAAAGTTTTAACGGTTTTAACCTGACATCAACACTTTTTGAGGTTACACGTTGCAAAAGATCAATATTTTGCTGGATTTTAAGTGAAATTACCGTCTTTGCGGTCACATGCTGACGTGACAACAAATACAGGGTCTTTTGCATACGTAATATCTCGAAAACGAAACAAACTTCAGCAAAAAAACATGCAGAACATTGTCTAACGCACCTAAACAAAACTGCATGCGAAATTTGGAGCGTTTTTGATAAATTTTCATTTTTGAGTAAAAAAACCTAACGCCCTTTTTCCACCGAAGCCTTCATTTAATATATACTTTTCTCTCAGCATAACAATTGTTTAAAAAAGTGGCATTCGCTTAATGTGCGCTATTCAAGTTATAAGATTTTGAATCATTTTGTCTTGACTACACAAAGACATAGAAGAAGTCCCCATTTTCTAGTTGGGACAAGGGCGTGGTGATAAAATAAAAAAAAGGATATACTTAACATTGACTAACTACAGATAGATTGGTAATAGCGAAGAATAGTTCCAAAATATACTGTCGGCCGTCTGTCGGCCGTCTGTCGGCGACTGTTGGCCGTCTGTCGGCTGACTGTGG
>JAHPZR010056255.1:170000-293576 GCA_019787425.1 Platygyra sinensis | reverse complement strand
GCGTGAAGCGCGAGACGATCGGACGCGGGAGGATCACGGTAGGGAGCGCCTGCAAGGACACTATTGTTTTCTTCATTCCGCCCTCTAATTAACTATGCAAAACCCACTCAACTGTGAAATGTCAGGCTGTCAAAATTATCCAATCAGACTCACACCACTTCTTTCGTGACAAAATCTGTAGGCGCCAATGGGTTCTCGTATTTCTTGTTTTTGTTGTTTCGACACGAAAAATTGAATTTTAAAATTCGGACATTGGGAAAAGTGAGGAGTGGCCGGGCCAAAAAGAAAGCAATTGTAACAATGTTTGTAGAGTTTGCCACATAAATCTAAAAGTAACATATGGCAAATGTGTGGCTAAAGCATGTGGAAATACATTCAAACCGTCGGCGACAAAAGAAATATTCAGAGTTGTCTTAAGCGAATCTCTGAAGAGCTTTGGGATAACAGTGCTTGCTTCTTACATCGATTCGCAGTTGGCGTGTAGTGCCTGTTCATGTTTCAACTGTATGCGACTCACAAGCCACTAAACTGCTACTCAGTAGTGTTCTTCTTCAGTGACTGTAGAAATCGCTTATCAGTGACACTTTCCGCAGATGCACAGGCAACGTCAAATTTGCCTCCTTCGATGTCTTCCACACAAACTAGCTTCTGAGCAAAATATCAGGCAGTCAAATTCATGGCCTTGACTTCCATAATCTGGTCGCTAATAATTCTGAAAAGAGGCGCTCTATACTAACATCGGCTAACATATGATGAATTAGTTCGAAACGATCTCTTGATTTATTCGCCTTGTTGAAAATAAATATGTGAGAAGACCTTAATGGTTTCGAGTGACAGGTCGCTGACCAATCAGAAGGTTGGATTAAGTAGATCATTAAATCTGACCAATCAGGATTTTTACGTTCGTCTGGTGGACGAAAAAACAAACAAAACAATAGCGTCCTTGCAGGCTGTCCCTTCTCCCTTCCGCACTCATTTTAACTTTCCTCCTTACCTTTCTAAGGCCTGCCATGCAGGCTAACGGCTATCTTGCCCGCTAGGGACTACCTGCCATGTCCCACGAGAAAAATTTCCCCAAAAGCCAAATAATAAATCCTTTATTGACCAAGCTTTTTCGGTCAAGATGGCTGGATATTGGCCTCGTTCTTTTTGCAAGTTTATAAACTTCTACTCCGTCTCAGTCCATAAACATACAAAAAAAGAACTTGGCCAATATCCAGCCATCTTGATCTCACACTTGGTCAATAACCCTATATGTGTTAAAGGGGGTAAGTTTCTGAAAAAACTGTGTTGAAGCATCGGTGGGAGTATTACAAGGTAATTATTGGTTTTATCAACTGGGTTGATACTGTGAATTGGCCACTGTAAAGAGATTCAGAAGCTGGCATTTTGAGTGTTAGCCCTTCCTTCTGGATTCGCTTCGACGAAGGGCAAACGCCCCAAACGTCAGCATCCGAATCCCTTTACAGTGGCCCCGGGGGGGGGGGGGGGACTCGATATATCTCTGGGTGGGGAGGTGCGGCCCAGCCCCTCATACCCTGACCCTGTTTAAGACAAATATCGCTGATTTTCCTACCCTGTTTAGGACAGAATTCCGATTTTTGATACCCTGTTTAAGACAGATTAAAAGTTGCGGTTACAAATTGTGTCTCTTTCTTGTTGTGCAATCAATGGAAATTTAATGTGCCTGGTATCAATGCCAAAGCCAACGGAAGTCAATATTAATTTACAAGAGCTTGTAAAAATTTTGCTGTTTATCGTCCAAGAAAAGATATCCCATTTAAGACAAAAATTGATAAAGCGATACTCTGATTAAGACAAAAACTGATAAATTCGATACCCTGTTTAAGACAAAAATCCTGAAAAACATACCCTGGCTGGCCGCACGTCCCCATTAAGCCTTTATAAGGGAGTACCCCTCCCCCCCCCCCGGGATGGTGGCCAATTCACATTATCAACCGAGTTGATAGAACCAAATTTAGAAATGACGTTAATTTTTAGAAGTACATAGCTTTCCAAGGTAGAAAACAACCAAAGAGTAAACAAAGCCTGAAAATAACAAGGATGTTCTTGTAGAGGAAGATTAGCATCCCTGATCGGCATATAATTGTCAGTAGGATTCAGGTCTTCTTCTTTCATGTGTATTAACACTAGCCTATAGATATGAACCCTTGCATTCAATCTTATTGTTATAATCTAGAGAAACTGAACAAGAAATTATCTCCCAGTCATCCTTTTCTTTTAAATTTCCAGTATTTTCTCATATAGCATGAATGATCACAACTTTTCTCTGCAATAAATCTCAGGGCCATCTACCTTGTAGTACAAGGGAGGGGGGGGGGGGGGTGGAGGTCCTTCTTAACTACCAGTTGGTCAGGAATTTGTTGCTTATCATCATACTTAAAAAACCAGTTCCCGTAAGGATAAGGTTTTTCTGAAATTTCGTTCCGTTGGCAGGTCCTTCAAAAGTTTCAAATCACTCTCATATTTGACCCACTATGTTACCAGAAAACAGGAATTGGGATGGGAAAACAGGCAAATGAGCCTATAGTCTGTGGCATTGGATAGGTATGGGTCATTTTGAAAAGTTTGGGCCAAGTGGCCCATCAAGCCGGAGCTTATCCTGGTTTCAGTAGCTGATGAAGTGACTAGGAGTATTTCCACTCCCCCCTGGATGGGATGCTAGTCCATCACAGCATTAAGTTTGCCGTACCAATTTACACTCCTGGGTGATGAGAGGCACTGTGAGAGTAAAGTGTCTTGCCCAAGAACACAACACAAATATGTCCACTAACCATGATTCCACCACGACTCGCACATGGGAGGGATGCCAGTCTATCATGGATTAGCCCCTCTAGAGGTAATGTTGAATTGAGTGTGTTAATTGCCCAAGAGCACAATGCAGCCGCAACCACATCCAGCTCCAGCAGCTGGGCCATTTAACTCGGAGTCCCACCAAAACCACTAGACAACTAACACTATAGTTAATTTGATGTCTGTCTTTTCCATCTTTAGATCCGAGAACTTCAGAGTGGTTATTTGTACCCTCTATTTGGTCACCTGTAACCACAGTAACAACTTATTTGTTGTTAGTATGGCTGGTTCCAAAAGTCATGAGATCCAGAGAAGCTTTCAAACTTACCACTTTACTAGTGATCTACAATGCTGCTTTGACATTACTGAATTTATACATTTGTGTCGAGGTAAGTTAGAAATCAAAATGTTATATTTCCATCAGCAGAAACTTTTTGGGCAAATGTTGTTATCTCTGGTTCTTGGGACAGCAAAAATGTTCAAACGCTCAGTTTAAAGGTAAATTTAGGGCAGGCGGGAGTTTGATAGTTTTGAATTAGCCTCACACTTAAAAAAATTATAGTGCGGTAGTGCTGGTGAAAAGTGAGGCTTTCAGAGGTCGTGCAAATCAAAGTCGCTTCCCATGCCAACTGCAAGGTTGTGTTGACTCCCCCCACATTACGCCAAATGATGTGGGGCTTTCTTTATTCATTTATGTGTGTCATAATGTTAATGGGCTATAATATAACACAAGAGTGAACTCCCACGCAATGGTGACATTAAATATATATATTTAGCTTTGAGAACACTTCCTACTCACCTTGTTCCATCCCCTTGAGTTCAATGTCAGTCCAGCAACATTTGATGGGGTTTGGAATGGAAATTATCTGGGACTTTACATTTTAATCTGCAAGTTGCTTGGATAAATGTACCTGTAAATTATGTATCCAATTATTCCGGAACATTGCTTACAGAAAAGAACTTCCAATTCAACCAAAGTAATTTGAAGAAAATATATTTAGCATGGTTTATGTCCAAATTGATTTTGTAACCATGGTTTCAGCTCGAAAATGGCGTAATTTCCAGCTTGACCTTAGGACAAGTAACTCTCAAATTTTGCTTGCCCTGGGCAAGTCTTAGTGTGCTCTTTAATGATTAAGTTGGCAGATGAATTGCTGGATCTCTCCCCATTAGGCAAGTGATAATGAAAAGGTACTACCTCAGAAGGAGAATCTACTTGTCTGTGACAATAGGACAACCCTTTTTTTGAGCCCTGTTGCTTACTCTAATATAAAGTTTTGATAGCTCTCTGGGCTGTCATTAAGTTTGAATTCACCTGTAGCCTTTATCTTCACACCCGTAGCAAACATTGTTACTTTATGGGTGAATTGTAGATCAACTACAGGCCAAGTTCACCTGTAACATCAAGGGTTCATCATACATACTCGGCCGTAACAGGTGTAACAGCTCATATTGACAGCCTTGGCTCTTATCTGTACATGTATATATTTACTTGTGTTACTTTTTTCTCTAAAATAGCTTTTAGTTTCAATTGTTGATGCTGGATATAGTTATTCCTGTCAAGAATTTTCAATGAGTTATGAGCCCAAGGAAATGAGGGTAACTATCTTTGAGAGGAACTGAAAAGAAATTATAATTTATTATAATATTATTATGTTCGCAACTTCAATAAAGTTCTAGCGTTGCTGTTATAAAGATTTCAGCAAGAACTTTTTTGAATACCCGTATTCAATCAATTTTGAAAGTTATTGTCAGTGGTTGTCCTAGCTAGCTTGAGCAGATCTATTTATTTATTTATTTATTTATTTATTTATAGGTGAACTAGGTGAACTCCTAGTAAATTATAGTCATATAAGCAAAGTGCATGCATATTTTACTAAAAGTGGTGAAATGAGAACTTTGATTAATATCATAATGAGAAAGTATAGGTCAAAATTTGGCACTATATGCACATGAGATATTATCAACTGAAGGTTGCCATGGACAGAGAAAAGTCAAGGAAAATGAGATTTTTTCATGTTCAGGAAAAAGTCAGGGAATTTCTAAATCCCTGTTCAAAGTTTCAGAATTCATCTATGAACCATCCCATTCCAGTTTTGTTCACTCATGGCCAAGATAACATTCCTGCAAAGTGAAAATTGCTTTATGGTCAATGAAAAGGAGAGGAGAATTTAGGAATCGTTTGTTTGTTTGTTTTTTTATTCCAGTGAGTGGCAATTCAAGAACCATAAAATTATGACAAGTATTATGAATTGTCTTTTACAGATTGCCTCAGTCCTGTGGTGGTTTTATTTCTCCAAAATTGTGGAACTTTTTGATACTGTAAGTACTTCCATCTTTTGATCAGTCTGTTTCAGCATTTCTTAATTACACAGTCATGTAAGCTCTGAAGTGTTTTTCCCCCACACACAAAGACAAAGTGCTGTTCTGTGGAAGTTAAGTATCACCGCAAAGGAAAGCACCATTTTGAGGCTTCACGATCTTCCACAATGCCACTGAAAAATGTAAACTAGTAATAGTTCTTGCTAAATCTGCCCCCCACCTCTGTTTTATCCCTCAAGGGTGTAAAATTCTTTTCTCAAACTCATTAATTATTCATGCAGCTCTTACCCAACCAGAGCATCTTATTCTGTTCAGGTGGATGAGTTTAGAAACCCAATGAAAAACAAGTTGAAAACACGGCCTTGAAAGAAACCCGTGTTTGGAACGATTTCTTAATCTGCATATTCATAAAGCAACAAAAACACGTGGCGATTAACAACTTTATTTAATCACACATTTTATGACATAAAATTGAAATTCTCGCTCAATGGTGGCGACCTCGTGTTTTGGTTCACTTTCAACCTTGCTGTACACTTCCGACCTAAATTGGCACTGACGTTAGAAATTTTATCAGACCAAATGCACACGTTACCTCGGAATTGCACTGGCCACACACTTTTCCTCTTCTTCGCTAGTTTTAGGAGGTCTAAATCTGCACATTGCCATTTGCTCTGTGAAGCAACGTGTTCGCTCGGAACTGACAAACAGCTAGGTAGCAACGTGACATCAGTTGATGAATATTCAAAAATTGTCACAGCGCAGCAATTAGGTGATAGGATCATGCACATCATGCACATTGTTTTGAGGATCATGCACATTTCACATCTCAAATATAATAGTTGAATTGGGAAATCTTATTCAAATTAATGATAATTTAAACTTATTTTCTTTGTTGGAGAAGTAATTTCAAAAACTCGTGCTTCGGGTTTCATCAGATTTCCAAACGCTCAAAAACAATAACGCCACTCGGTCTGCGGCCTCGTGGTTTCAAATGTTTCTCGTGTTTGGAAACCTGATGAAACCCTCGCACTCGTTTTTGAAATATAATACATAAAATTCCACTGCGTATAAGGAAACTCTTATTGTATGAACTGAAATTTTAAATTTTTTTGTAAACTGAATCGCTCATACTGTTTAAGTAACTTATGCATCTTACGTATCCTGAAAGCAGAACAGAAGTCGAGATTTTTTCCGAGATGTAAACAGAAGTATTGCGTTACAGTCGCCATATATGCAAATTCGAGTCAAGCTTTTTGTCCTCAACAAAAACGCCGCAAAACATTTACTCTTACATTTGGATCCCTGTCAGGCAAACCAGCCGTCACATGGGCTCTACGTCACGTAAGATAATAATGTGTAGTTCCAGAAAATATCCATACCCCCACCACGGAGGGAATTTCACGTAAGCCCCCCCTCCTCCTCGGAATTTCCATTTTTCGACCAATAAAATAACCCCCCCACCCCTCCGGAATTTCCACTACTATTTTGTACACCCCCCATACCCTCTGGAAAAAATAGTTTTGGCAAGAAAGTGTGTTAAAGTATAAGTAAACACTCCAAACATTTAGCGATTTGTATTGCACATAACTACAAAATATTCTCGATCGATTGTACATCTATATCTGAAGATACTCGCAAAGCAAGCATTCAGCACTTTAGTGAAACATGCTTTAAAAGAAAAGATAAAATGTTAACTTGTCAAATTACCTTCCTACACGACAAACTTCCTTTGTAGGTACAATTTCCATTGGAGGACTGAAAATGAGTGTGGATGAAATTGACACCGTACTTTTACTGCGAACACGATCGCCAACAGACTCGGAATGAAAGCCAATTTTGCAGCAAAATTACTTACAAATAGACAGAGATAAACAGGGATAAGAAATTCTCAAGTTTGCAGAATCATAACATCATTTCTACCTTTATAAAGAAACTAATTTCCAAGAACGAAATCGACTGACACTTCGAAGACCGATGCGAAAACAAACTAGGCTAGTCTCCAGTGCCTTTCGGTCCAGAAGGTGATTCCATGTGGACTGGTAACAAGTAATGGCGGCCACTTCCACGCAACGGCACGTTCTTCGCATTTGTTAGCTTCCAAAGTGCTTTTTGAAGAAAGAAAATGTATTTCAAATATAATGCGAGTCAAATACAAGTATTCAAGCCATTATTTTTCATGTGGAAGTTCTACTTAGTAGGTAAGAAAGGATTTTTGAACAGCTTGATCGACACTCAAATCCGAAGGACCTCTCGAATCCCTCTGGAAACTAACTCGATCATACAACCCCCCTCCCCTCTGGAATTTCCTGGGTCTTTGACCCCCCCTCCCCTTCGGAATTTCCAATTCCCTCCGTGGTGGGGGTATGGATATTTTCTGGAACCACACAATTCTCAGTAAAATAAGCGATCCAAATAAGCGTGATCTTTATACGTGTGGTGTTTGGGTCGAGTCTGTCAACCCGTTGTTTATTTGTGTCCGACAAATCAACTTCTGTACCAAACAGTCCAATCTGGTACTGCTGAATAACCTTTGAATTCAAGATATGAAGAAATCACTGCGATGTCAGACACTCCATAAATTTATTTTGGCAAATATTTTCCTCTCCTCCTCTACAGCAAATAGTATCTTCCTCGATCTCCTCCTCGTGTTCGTGGTTGCAAGAATTACTACCCATATAGCATTGCCTTGCGAGCTGACTGAAAAATTAACCGGGACCACCATGCGTGCCTAGTTTCTTCAAATCGGGATTGATTCGCATACTACACCAATGTTTCACACATTCTTTATACGCATACACGGGGGAGACTATAATTCCTCCTCGGGTTTTGGCCTCTGCGGGGGCAAATAGTAGAAACAGTGGCACTGACGTGGCATGTTTACAATTTGACATGACATTAAGACGACACATTGTGTGTATTAAAATAATTTCTCAGAAGTGGACTAAAAACAAAACTATTAACAAGTCTTTTTTGCAGTATTGTGTTGCAGTATAGTAAAATAAATTGTTCCATATTCGGCCTCGTATTTTCAGTTAAAATATTTTTCATTACATTACATTAGGCCATCTCTGCTCCTAACGTGGAGCATAGGGCGTAAACCATGGACCTCCACCTAACTCTATTACTGGCAGTTCGCTTTGCCTCTATCCAAGTGATCTGCCTCTTGGCGAGTTCATCTTTCACACTTTGCATCCAGGATTATTTCCATCATTGCAGCAGAAATTTTCTGTCAGTCAGTGTCAAACTAGACTAAGCTTTTACCAGTCAAAACCTCAAATTTACCGGACAATTGTCTGATGACCAACTGTTATTTGCAGGCTTGAAGTTCTGAAATAAATAAGTGACTTTGTATTAAACAGATCTAGTCTGTTGTGAAATTTGAGGGTAAAATATAAATTCAGTTTTTACCGGCCATTGTCATTGGAGTCGTTGTCGTCACTGTTTAAGCTACCAAATACCTTACCAGTACTGCCATGTGTGCAAGAAGAAAAAGTTTCAGAAGGTAATTACAGTGTAAGTGCAGTAGAGTGAAGCCTTACACCCGACTGGCCCATAGCTGCTGGGGCTTATCCCAGTTTCCGTGGCATGAAGCAGCTAGGAGTATTTCTCCTCCCCCTGGATGGGATCCTAGTCCATCGCAGGTCACTCCTTCAATTTGTTAAGTTTCCCCAACTGTTCCCCGATACCCATTTGTACACCTGGGCGGAGAGAGACACTGTGAGAGGTAAGTGTCTTGCCCAAGAACACAACACAGTGACACTCGCCAGGGTTCGAACCCGGACTTCTTGATGTGAGGATGAGCACACTAACCATGAAGCCAACGTGTGTAGATAGAGGTAGGTAAGGTAAAGTCTGCATACGAGCCAAGTGGCCCATCAGGCCGGAGCTTATCCCGGTGTCCTTAGCATGAAGCGACTGAGAGTATTCTACTCCCCCCTGGATGGGATGCTAGTCCATTGCAGGGTTACCCCCCAGCATTAAATTCGCCGGTACCCATTTATACACCTGGGTGGAGTCTGAGGGGCACTGTGAGAGCAAAGTGTCTTGCCCAAGAACACAACACAATGTCCCCGGTCAGGGCTCGAACCCGGACCGCTCGATCCGGAGACAAGCGCACTAACCATGAGGCCACCGCACCTCCCACAGATAGAAGAGTGTAGATAGAAGAGCACCAGAAATTATTTTCTGTGTATGTATTTTCAGAGATGTGATCTGATGATTGTGTGTGTTAATTCTTCATCTGGCAGATATTTTTCCTTCTACGTAAGAAGAACAACCAAGTAACTTACCTTCATGTTTATCACCACACAACTATGGTTGGATTGTGGTGGATTGGACTGAAATGGGTAGCGGGTGGACAGTGTAAGTTATTCATTGTTCTCTGTGCTGGGTTCATACAGGTCATGGAACCTGGAAAGTCATGGAATTTATGATATCATTTCAATTTCCAGGGCTGGAAAGTCATGGTATTCTAGTGAAGGTCATGGAAAAGCAATATGCTTTCCAAAAATAAAAATGCAATAAGATGAGAAATAGGAAAAATAATAGACGAGTCAGAAACAGGCTTTAATTTCAGTATAGAAATAAAGACAAGCACATGTTTTATGCATTGTAATGCTGGAAAATGTGTTACTAAATGATTGATTTGATACTACTGTCAGGGCAAATGCCTAAACTTTGGTCATGGAAAACTCGGAAAGGCCATGGAAAAGGTCATGGAAAGTCATGGAATTTTAAAATCTTCAAAGAGTATGAACCCTGTTTGTGTCTTGGGTTGATTGAAATCTGAAGCCTACCATAGATTTCTGCCAATAGAAATTAATTTCTGAGTTAATGGGTTTATTTTTTTGGAACTCCTTATCCTGTTATCGTTTCTGAACAGATGTTTTCATGTAGGGTATCTGATCTTCATCTGAAATGCAGAATTGAATTTGTTTTCTCTGCAGCATTTTTTAGTGCAACATTGAATTCTATGGTACATGTCTTTATGTACACTTACTATGGTATGTCAGCTGTACCAAGTTTAAGAGAAATACCTTTGGTGGAAAAAGCATCTAACGCAACTTCAGTTGGTAAGCTTTCTTTTGATACATTATTGTAGACTAGCTATGATTTCTTTTGATACTTATGTCAGACAAAAGACTGAAAAGAAAGGTTTATTGTTTTCTAAAGAAATTGTGTTGGTATGAAAACACTTCGCTCTATAAGAACATGAAGTTGATAGAGGTAAATCAACCATATGTAGCAAGTTTGTGAAGCTGATGTTTCGAGTGGTAGCTTGTTAGCCAGATAATGAAGCCAAGGGGTAAAAGCTTGAAAGATCAACTTAAAGGGGCTCAGTCACGGCATCTTGAGTTATTTTGAACATCGAAAAAATAACCGTTAAATTGAAGGAAACCTAAAAATAACACTTTATAAAGATAGAAAAACATCAAAGAGATAATAATAAACCATAAAGGAACAAGGATGGTTAAGGATAGAGAAGATTCACACAGATTGCAAACAACGAATTTGAAAAGTTTAGCAAAGCTTTTCAAACGTGACTGAGCCCCTTTAACAAACTCTAGTAAAGTTTAGCTTGGGCTAAGCTCATAATTTTGTTGCCAGCACATTATTTGAATGAGCAGTCAGGATATGATCAGTGCTTTATTTACATGTTGGAGCAAACTAACTGTACCCTGCAATATTTACCGGTAGACTAAATAATTAAAGTGGATATTTTCTTTAATTTCTCTTTTCCTCTTTTTTCCCTCTGTTTTAGACCCAGTTTTGTGTGATTCTGTGTCATGCTGTTGTCTCACTCTATGTCAAGTGTAACTACCCCCTATGGATGCAGTATGCCTTGATTGGTTACATGATCTCCTTCCTTGTTTTGTTTTCAAATTTTTACATTCATGCATACTTTGCTAGGAAGTTCAAAAGGCATGAAAAGAATGTAGCAAACGGTAGACTCAGGGATAGTGCCAATATCATGACAAATGGTGAAGTTATGGCTAATGGAGAAGTCATAGCAAATGGGATGGCAAGCTCTGATCTTGAAGATAGGAAGAAGCGAAATTAATATCAAGATAGGACAAAGGTTTATGTTCATTTCAAAAGTTCACATTTGTCTCTCCCCTTGGTAGCATCTCAACAAGCTGTGTTTGTGAGATTGTAAGAGGGGACCCCCCCCCCCCCTCCACAGTCTATCTTTTATGAAGGCCAAAACTTTGTAGAGGAAGAGAAATATGTTAGTTTGTAATTTTAGTCGGGGGGGGGGGGGGGTGTTATTCAAGGTAGTTTTTTATGTGGTGGTTTTAAGGGGGTAGCACTGGAAGTCAAACATGAAAAGGCAAGAAAATGATTCTGATAGACCAAGGCTTTGAAGGCCATGACCCTCCTCCTTATGGGAGGTAGTGACAGTTTATTAGAAGCTGTTCCATTCCAAAATATATGTACTGTAAAAGGTTAACTGAATTTATGATCTTAAACAGAAAGGCTGCAGGACTGGCAGTCTAAAAGAAACAGATATATTAATTTTTTATCTTTTTATATACATGTACATGCACAAAACTTACAGTACAAAGTTGTTTACATCAGTATAACAAAAATTTACTAAGCTTATATGCATAACATACAGAAATTAAGTGTGATTATAATTATTTTTAGATACATTGTACATTACATAATATATTAGCATATAATTTACATTTAGAGATGAAAAAACCAAAGTACATTTATGCAAAGAACCCATTTAGCTCTCAGGGTCCCAAGTTATTTAGGGCTCCAGGTTTAGAAGCTACTGGTAGATTAACTAACAAGTCTCGGTTGCTTTACCTCCAGGCTGTTAAGAACGGAAATTAACATTTATTTCCAGGCTGTAAGAAAAGAAAGGTTTTGAGGTCACATAAGGGCTCCAGAGACGGCATGAGGCAGTGTGGCTGAGTAGTTTAGGGTGCTGGTGTTGTAATCCGGAGGCCCCAGGTTCAAGGCCTCTACCCTGTCACTAGCAGGATTTGTGTCTCGGTAGGCCTGCGTTCAAATCCTTGGTCACGCTTTGTAAATAGCCAACTAGTCAGCCTCCTGCCAGCTGGGATTTTTAACTGTGTTACGTTAATCTGAAATATTTGTTTCCTTTGTTTCAGTAGCATGCCAGTAAACTAGCTAATGCTTAGTGCTAAGCTAACTGCATGTCCACTATAAATAGGATTTACATTTACACTAACAGAGACACCTCTTCCCCCTCCCCCTTGGGACCCTGAGCACTATATTTTTTACACTAGAATATTTTATCTTTAGAACCAAATTGAAAGTTTATATTAGCTTGCACTGCAGATAGTGAAAATTATGTGAGGGAGTAGTGAGAGAAATTTACTTATGATTAAGTGTAATCACGAGGAGAATGGTGAGGACAAGTTTCGCACACAACTACAAAAACATTGTTCTGCTTTCAAATTATTTCCATGACAAAAATCATTCTCAGCTCTATAAGCCCATTTACACTACAGAAAAAATTGGATCCGGACCCGTCAAAAAAGTGGTACGGACCCATACCTTTTGTAAAGAAATACTGGAGTTTCCACAGGGCCGTAGGCGCCTATGACCCTGTGGAAACTTCAGAATTTCTTTACAAAAGTTCTGGGTCCATACTTCTTTTTTGGCAGGTGCGGACCAAAATTTTTCTGTAGTGTAAACGCGCCTTATGTTGCCTCTTCAAAAGTTAAGATCAAACTTGCTGTACGTTATCGTGAATAAAATTTGGACATAATTGTGAATTCTTGCAAACTCTTGTGTAATAATAAATGTGAGATTTAAAGTGGTACTAAGACAAAAGTCGCTTCTTTCCTGTCTAAGCCATTTTAAAATGTAAACAAGTACTCTGCATGAGAAGAAATATACTGTTTACTATATTCAAATATCTCTTTTCATTCCAGGGATATTCAAGTTTTTTAAAATATGCAAATTAGCCAAGTGATGATGTCATACACTCAAACATATTTTGTTTAAATATGATGAAAAGAGATATCTCAGCCAACTTGTAACAGAAATCTTTGATTCTTTTGAGTAAGATTCTATTAAATGTGCTCCAGCATACGAGCTTAACAGTTCTGTTACCATGGCAACATACCAGGTTCCAGACCTCTCCCATATTAAAAGCTTTTCTGGCTACCTTTGGTGTTCCATTTTGATATTTGCTAACAGCACTTCATATGCATGATCCAGCAAGCATATAAATATGTTAGCTCGAGTTTGTGGCCTTGTTTAAGATTTGTCAAGCTGCAAATCACTAACATATTGAAATCAAGTGGGTGTAGACTGGAAAAGAGTGAGTTGCCATGGGAATGGAATTTTTTATATCGATAGGTGTTTCCTGTAGAGCTATTAGCCTGCCAAGTTGCAATGTTCTGCACTGCAAATTGGCCAAGATAGCTCTATTTATATACTCAATATGATATTGGGTTAAGTGTATGACATCATCAATCATATCTAATTTGCGCATTTTACACATTTTTCAAACTAAATATCCCCGGAACTAGTCCAGATATTTGCAAACGGTCAACGTCGTTTTTATTTTTTGTGGAATTCTATGTGATACACTCAAAAAATCAAGGGGTAAAAGTTTTATTATAGTACCACTTAACCTTCAGTTCTTCTATTGCAAGAAGTGTGAAATAGGGCCTTAGTATGTTTCCCTATGACATCGGTGGGAGGGTGGTTTTTTTTTTTATGCTGCCATCTCTTTGTGTTCTGTAGTGCAGGCCTCCCAATTTTTTTTTGAGGGGGTAGGGAGGGGGGAGGAGGGATCAAGAGAAATCTATGTCATTTGCCAGCTGGAAGGTCCATATAGTAAAAAAACTGTGCTCAAGATGAGCATTTTCAAGTCTGAGGTCACAGTTTTCCATTGTATGTACTGACCCCAAGCTGGTAAATAAATAATTTATTTTTTCCTCCCCCTTTCAAATATCCTTGACTTTTTCCACGCATACGTTACGTTAAGCTGATGGGAACAAGGGATCATGATAATGAAGAATAAGGAAGAAATTGTTATCGTTTTAGAGATTAAAGAAATTGTGTGTGCATTCTCCTGGGAGGTCTTTTGTATTATGAAGCTACTTTTTCTTAGTTCACTCTGGGTCACCCCCAGGTACTTAAACTGTGATATTACTTCACAGACGACTAAGAAACATGTTGCAGTTGTAATGTTTATTAAAAACAGTATCTCCATACAAAATATACTCTAACCAAGCTAAAATGTTATATTCCCTAAGAAGATGCAGCGGGCATTACACACATGGAACGTTAATTATCTTACAATGATAAATGGTGTGGAACGCTTCACCTACATGAAATTTTCTACCTGTAATATATGAAACTAAATAGTGAAAAATCTGGCAGTCGACAGACCATTTTCGATTTAAACTCAGTGTCAAACAATAGACCTTAGTACAAGGCTCCTGGGAATGACGGCAGAGTTTGTGAGGGTTATTCCCCAGAGCCTTGTTCTCAGGTCTATTGTGTTAGGCTGAATTTTACACTACATATGAATGAATTTTACACTGTCTATTCTGTCACACACTCCTTGGGTTGAAGTCACGTTACACGTGTTATCACGCGTGACAAACCAACCTTCACAAGGGTTCATTGCTCATAGCGATTTTCAAACAGAGAACACCAGCAGCTGTATGTATGGTAGTCGAACAAAGAGTCTATGAACCTTAGATTGATCATGAAATTGACACAGTTCTCCTAGCCTTGAGTGAAAATTTTGCGCGTCTTTTGAGAAAAACAGGATTAATTTTAAAACACGACTCGACGTGTTTATTTGGACTTTAGAGGGTTGTGTCCCGGAGAAACAGAGGCTAATCTCAAAATAGTAGGTGGACAAAAAAAAATTGAAAAAAAGAGCGATCAAGGTTAAAGCTCATCCGAAAAGGTGCAAGGATTGTTGAAAATGTGAACGACTAACAGACGGTTGCGAAAGACGAACGGAGGAAAATGTAAATTTGTCAAAATTAGCCAGCCATGAGAAACCCCTCTAAAGTCAGGTGAAGGCCATGTGTCAACTCGGACGTGCTGCTCATGACTTCAATGTGACTGTTTTGCTAACAAAGAATAAAAGCATACCGAAACCAACAAATAGCAAATTAAGTATATAACTACCTCTTATAGTTCATTTATAATGTGAAAAACTTGGCAAAAAACGTCACACGGCAAACGTAGAGGAAAAAATCAAGTTTCCCTTTCTGTTGCCTTAACAACAGTTTATAATTTGCTTTAAATGCTAACTTTGAAAATGGTGCCGAAAAGATTGAAAGTTTTATATTTACATTGTCGTAGCAAAAGCGCTTTCCGCGACACATAACCTTTACATACTTAACGAGGCAAAAATAGTGAACTCTTTAGTCGAAATGGATTGATTATTAGTGATGATTAGACACCGCTTCAAGAGAGCGCTGAATTTTAGTCGGTTATAGTGGAGTCTAAATGCTTCCTCATTTCTAATCACCGCTATTTATAAAGTTTTTTCATCGTTATTTTCTCATTTTTTTTCCTTAATCAATTTAAAAAAATGAAACATTCCAGTCAAAAAGGTTCTCTTGAATCAAAAGACCCGATGACTGGGATATCATTTTCATTTTTACAAAAGTAATCAGTATTGTGTGACTTCTTCTCAAACAAATTTCAAATTTCGCTTGAAATACACACAGCAGTCAAGTGCAAATAATTACTTCCGGCACGAGCGCCTAAGTTCACGTGTTCGTTTGCTAGGAAGTTCAGAATTTCCTCACCTTTGAGATAACTAGCGGCAGGTTTGGCGGGAACCGCACGAACGCCTGGCATGTGATCACTGCGTGATTACCTCAAGCTATATCTATGTTGCTAAGCAACTTTGTAACAAACACATCGCGGGCTCGGCCGCTTCTGAAAGAAACGCTTTTTTCCTCTAAATCCCGGATGTTTGAGAGGATTTCACAAATCCGTAAGTGTTGGAGAATCACAAGCTAAGCTACAAGTAAAAAAAGGAAGAAAACAGTCGCATAACAGTCACTAACTAACAAGTCAGCCGTCTTTCTTCATGAAGCTGAAGTTACACTCCTTCATGGTATCTGGAGCAAACTTATAGATCAGTCGCTGGCCTGGGACCCGCTCTAGAATCTTCCTCTCATAGTAGTACCGCAAAGCACGACTCATCTTCTCGTAATTCATGTTTCGCCGATTCTTCCGCTGACCCCAAAGCTTAGCCACCGCGCCCGAGTTGACGAGACGGAAAATCCCTTCCTCACGCTCAATCCACGTGATGTATCGAGGACACGTGTCCTTGTTCTCCAGGAGTTCTTTGAGAAATTCCCACAGATGCAAAGATCTTGTTTCTGAAAAGATAGAGGAAATATTTAGGAACTAAAAAATGGCGCCGCGTGTTTACAGAGCAAACACGAATGACGCAAAGTTTGGGATCACTCCAAAGTATATTTATTTTTTTATTGTTTTGAATAGAAAAGAAACAAATGTTTGAATCACTTACGCTTTCTTCGGCCAACGCGGGGTTTTGCACTGGGTGAACTGGAATTAGAACTTTTAGAGGACGATTCGCTGCGATTATGGTTGCCTGAAAACAACAAAAGAGTAGAAATAAATCCAACAGTCCAGCAGATGATGTAAAGATATTAAATAAATTCGAGGTTTTCATTCCACACGAAAAAGAGTCAACAGCTCTTGTAGACGCTCCATCTGTCCTTGGCGCACCTCCCTGGTATTCAGCAAGCAAAATGCCATGCGTGAAAAGCTTTGTTATCACAATACGATAGGTACATTGACTCACCATCTTTCGCCTCTTCGGTGCCGGAATCCGTTGAACTCGAGCTGTTTCTCCTGCGGGCAACAGGCGAGTCGCATCCCCTATGCGAGGGCGAACCGCTCCCATACGGAGAAGCTGGTGGAGAGGGTGATACCCGCTCTTCTCCATAATCCAGCTCACTGTCCGCACACGATTTGGGGGAAAGACTCGCCGGGAAAGGCACATGGTGTTCGGCTGGTGACGGCCTCATAGGCAGTGGGGCCCCGTTGGGCGGCATCTTGCAACTATGCGGTGCAAACGAGCCCTCCAGTTTTGGTTTCTTCGCGCCAGGAGGTGAAGCCCCGTTGTTAACAAGACTACCAGCGGAGAACGGCTCATCATAAAGCCCATCTCGGGTTCTCACGCGCTCCTCGGCTGAAGTCTTTGTAGGCTGCGAAGCCGCGTCAAACAGCGCGTCAGTTTTCGCGAAGAAACTCGCCGCCAACGACAGAGTCTGCAGTGGGGTCCTTGGGAAGTTATCCAACGGACTAGTCGGGGAGGGAATCAGTGGGGGCACCGGGGGGAGATCACGATTCCTGTGAAGTTCCGGCATGTTGCGCTGAGGTTGGCGTTGGTGGGTGTATCCGTTGATTGGTGGAACACACGGCGGGAAATTGCCGTTTGGAGGCCACAGGCGAGAAGCGCAGAAGCCATTAGCCGCAGTGTTGACTTGAGCAGGATATCCTGGTACAGGGAAACTCAGTGGCAGATCTAAAGAGTGAAGTGAAAGGAATTCTTTAACATCACAAGCGGCATAAAACTGTAATTAGTCACTGCTCAGCGAAAAAGCAATCTACAATGTATGTATCTATGAATGTAAATGATCAGTCATTAAATCGAGCGAGTCAAAGTGTCACGTTGCACATCCTACAGGAAGCAATTTATTACTAATTACCTAACTCACGCTAGATGTGAGGAAATTTTCAGACCGATATGAAGAGAGTGGTAATTATAGCAAAAATAATGCTAGAAATGCTGATTAACACTTTTCGAATAACACTTTAATGTAGAGTACTTACTCGGTTGGGGTCTGGATGCAAGACCAATACCACCTGGCGTAGAGTTCTTGGAAGGGTCTGATGAAAACAAAATGTAAAATAGTCTTTAATTTTGAATCAATTCTTTGAGAAATTGACTCACAAAAGACGCTCGTTCGGAGAATCTTTTCAAATGCAAATTATGGCAGAGAGCTGATCCTTTGTAACAATTCATAAACACACGCACAGCGTGAAAATTATGGCAAACTGCTTGTTTTTCTTCGAAGAAAGCGTGCAATCTCCGAACTGAACAAGGAATAACTCCTACCAACATAAATCGTTACTGTGATTCAGAGCTATTATTACCATCATTTAAACGATAAAAAAACACCAATTCTTTTGCCTGGGCATCACGAAGTCCGCCGAAGAAAAATTTATAAATACTGAATGTTTATGTTATTTTTAACAACCATCATCTATAAAGGGATAATATGAGTCGATGCTTATCGTTACAGATTCTCATAACTTTCTTGCTTGAGTGGGTGTTGATATTTTAAGGAGAAATTAGTTTTTGAATCACAGATTGGTTTAAGTTTTTTTTGTGTGTAATAGCATCGCCAGTTGAAAGGGCGGTTTTCGTAAATATAATACGGTTATATTCCCCCAGGGGTCGGAAATTTTACAAAGCATCGAAACACGAAAACATCTGGGTTTGCCGGCGTTGTACTCGCTCTAATTTCCCAGCTAATAACTTTGTAGAGGTTTATGTAACAAATAATTATTACAACATACCAAAAGAACTGCTTGGCGAGGTTATTGTATGATTGGTGCCTTCCTTTTGCTCGCTGTCACCTTTCACTGAAAAGGAACACACCGCCATTAAAATTTGCATTTCTAGAAGTATTATTTCAAAATAAATGCAAATTTCACCAGTTTGAAGGAAAGGGGAGTGAAAAGGGTATTTAAGCTTGCCAAGTCCTAAATTAAACGTAACTGAGTAAAAAAAAGGATCAAATAACAGTGGATTTTAAAATGCCTTTAGGTCTAGTTTTAATGTACTTTTGAATAAAAATGTTTATGCACTAAACCATTCAATTGGTTAACATTTCTAGTCAGGAGGTGAAGATTTTCAGCGAAGGTCATACAAAACTGGCTTTTGGCGGAAGAAACGAAATATTTTGCCCTGGGCAAAAGCGACTAGCGAAAGAATTTTTGCAAATCCAGTTGTTTTACTACTGCACTGATGCGTAACAACAATTACAAAACACACATATGGTGACTTATTCTTCTGAAAATAGTCATTTTCCTTCTCTGAAATTAACCACGTCTCAAGAAACGACAAACAAACTTGTCATTAATACAACAGGCATCAATTAACTGGCCCTGTAACAAAAATTAATTATTATTCATTGGCAAGAGCCGTTTGAAACCTGCTTGCTGTTAACAAAGGAAATTGCTTACGGATAATTTTCTCTGAAGATCAGGTGAATAATAATTAAAAAAACAACCCACCCAAGCAAATATAACCAAATCTTAAAAAAAAACAGGTAGAATTATTTGAATATTTTTTAAATTTCTTTGAGACCAAATTGAGCAAATTTAACTATTCATTCATATATATGTTAACATGCGCCTTCACAATAGTTTGAAACATATTAACAACGATGTTTTTGAGTTTCCTATTCTGCAAAAATGCACGTAAAAACAATAGCTGTTTACACAAAGACTACGACAAAAAATAAGCCAAGTTTCTCGGAATATTTAAGTGAAGGAAGTAAACGTCACGAGATATTTTGCAGTTTATTGAAGGAGCACAGGAAGATAATTCATTCACTGTTAACATACAAGACGTGTCCATGTGTTATTCATAATGCTTCGAGCATCTTTGCAGAGTGGATAGTATTAAAACAAGCTTGATAAATTTTAATGAAATTTGTTCCGCCCAACTTGTCTTATTAACAAGCAGATGTTTCATCAGCTGGCTCAGAGCTGAAGAAACGAGCCAAAATGTGGCCGGAATGTTAAAAATTATTTCGAAGACCTTTTTTTAGCGTCAAGGTATCCACGCATTTGGAATCTTTGGCATTCATAAACAAGTTTCTCGAAAGGGTTTTTCCTTCTTTTTCCTGTCTTTTGTTTGCTAACTTCACCCCGTAAGTTCACACAAAATATTAACACCATTTATCTTTTTCGAGAACCAACCCCCAATTGACCCAAGCTCGCCAAATAATAGTAAAAGCCAAGTTTAAACAAAAAGCAAGCCAATGTCTACAGACTACTTGAATACGTGGAATGAATTCTAAAACAAAAAAAAATTCAATTTTTAGATAACTTTCTAGAACACCGTTGAAAACACGCTCAATGGAGCAAATTACTCCTCAGGCCAAATTTATTGTGATGTAAAATTGCTCCCGATTAAAACTAAGCTCCTTTGCATTATACTTATAACGGTTTAAAAAAAGGCGTCCATAATGTGCTAGGAGGTTTGTTTATAAAACCTTTCGCGTCTTCGTTGTCAACAATAGAAATGGAAATTTCAAGCGAACTTTCCTCACGCTCTAAGCCATATTTTCACATAGCAAAGTCTACGAATCTCAGTTACAAGATTTTATGGAAACAAGCTAGCCATTTATCTCGAGACAGACGCCATTACATGGCTCCATAGTTGTAATATTTATTGAACACCTTAATATCAGAAACCCTGCAACGAAATCTCGCATAACTCCAAACTAAAATTTAGTAGCTGAGGTTCACAAACGACAGGCCGTTAAGAAACCTGCAAACCTCGTTTAAAGTTGAAACAGTGCATTTGTAAACTAAAAAGCTGCTTTAATATTTTATCAGTAAAATGTACTTTCCTCCAAGTTCTGCATATTCAAAGGCGTACCATATTTAATATATGTGCATTTAATATATGTGCATCGTAAACTCAAAACCTGTTTAATATCGAAGGCTAACGTTACATTGTCACATAGTAAATGTTTTAAAAATATTGACTCGTCCTACATTCGGAATACGATGGTTTTACTAAGAAAATGCTGAATTGGCAGTTCTCAACGTTTAAGTTGTAGCTGAGTGTGAAAATTGAAGCTAGAAGGAAGTGTTGTGTGTTTATGTCTAAGTACGAGAGAGCCCATATGATAATTACGCTTTAATCTGAGCGCAGTATTACTTTAGGCCCGGAGACATTTGACTCGATACAAAGATATCAACACTAAACTGTAATTCCTGAATAAATCAACGATACCTCGGAGCAGAAATTGAGGAAAATCGAACAAAACCTTATTGACGAGCGCTTAATATGCAAGTCATTGCGAAATTTATGCAAATCAATAAAAGTCAACTCCATTTTGTCCTCGAGACTTATCACTCCCTGAATCTTGTTATAAACTTTTTGACCGCGTAACAGCAGAAAACGAGAACAAAATGTTTCGTCTGAATGCAAAATTGAGATGTCTAGCAGTCTCTTCGTTTGCCCAAGACAGCTAACTCAGGAATTGAAACGAACAACGGAGATAGTTAAAGCTAATACATAAATATAAATTACGTCCAGAAGCCAAGTGCAAGGTATCTCTATTGTGGTTTTAACACAAAGAAATTACAAAATAGCCTTAGAAAAAACAAGTAATGTCAGATAACTTCGATCATTCAAGCATAATGAGAACGCCTAACCAAAGAGCAAACAAAAAGCGAACTGCTTTGCTCCCGGAAGAAACTTCGAGAGAGCTGTTTTTGCTCCCGGAAATATTTAACCTGATGCAACCCGCTACGTGACAAAATAATTTTTCATCCAAAAGCTACTAACTTACCTCTGAAATCTTTTTCTGTCTCAGGATGCATGTCATCTTCATCAAAAGATTCGTCTGAAAGAGAGAAGGTGTCGTTAGACGATTCGATGATTCGTTAAACACCACTAAATTTCTGCAAGAATTGTGCGTGTCTAGCTCATTTCAATGCCAAGTGAATGGAAACCATAGCGCCCCGCAACGCGGAAAACTATTCAGAATGAAACCTGGTTCGTCGCGATGTTAGATAAACCTTGCTTAAAATTGATCACAATTAACGACACTTCTCCATTTTGAACAGACTTAAACGCTTAAAGAGACGCATGCAGACACGCAGAGTCTTGGCGAAGCGTTCGAGATCTCGAGACTGATCAATCTTCTGGTATGAAGTTTAGCATACACCTCACCGCCCGACATACAAACCCGAAAAGATAGTCACACAAGAAGTTATGCAATTGTATGATAGACCGTCATATGGGAAGATTATTAGCCCTTAAGAAACAATAAGAACTCTGTATCATTCAACGATGTGAAAGGATTGACCAGAACTTCTAAAAATAGCGATGGACTGCACTTCGCCTTTCCTTCGCCTCCTTCGTGTATGGATATGGCGCGTACTGAAGCGGTGCGGAAACGAACACCGTTGTTAGTTTCATTCATGCAACTGACGAGCGCAGACGAGGCCTTGCAGTGCCAATAAAACAAACGAAATTCACAATCAGCTGCAATGAACGCAAGTCTATCAGATAGAGCTCAAATAAACGGCGTAAACGACGAGGACTATACAAGATGCAATCAGTCGATCAGGAAGCTAGTTTGGCTACGTAAAATTACACTGCAAATCGACATCTCCGTTTCCAAATTACCATCCGAAATGTAGACTATAATCTCTAAAACCGGACTAAGCGAACAACAAAGCATGAATTACTACATTTCAGCTTTAACACTTTCCCCAAACGAAAGTAATGAACGGCGGCTAACAGTAAATATATCATAAAAGTTCAAATTATTGTAGGGACAGTTCACGCAAGGCATACGAGCTAATACTAACGAAATATCATGATTCAATTCGAGTCGATTACCTTTTCGTCGACGTCTTTTCTTTTTCTCCTTGCTAAATATTCTTAAAGAGCAGTAATATGGCATTTCCAGCTTTGAACGCTTGGCGGAAAGCTCGCTTATTAGGAACTCAACATGCAAGAGCAAACCACGGACCACAGTCGATAAATATGCTGGATTATTGAGCAAAAAATATACTTGAGGGGGGGAGGGAAGGTTATAAACTATTTCATTTTACTCGAATTTGCTCTCTAATATTGCCCTCGGTGAATTGATGCTATTACAAAAGAAGATACTTTAAAGCAAACGTTCTAAAGCGGAGAACCTTATGGCACTTTCGGCCTTTATTTACAAATGTTTAAAGCATCAGAACAAAAGCCTCCCGAGTACCCTCCCCTCAGAAAAAGTGAGTGAGAGGTCATTGCGATTCGAATTTCACTTGCCTATTTACGTAGCCGCGATGGATTATTTGCATTTTTACTAAAGCGAGCAGTATAATTTGTTTCGCCCGAGTAATTTGAATTCAAAAGGTTCGTTTCCCAAGTTTTCAGGTGAGTATACGCTGTCGAAATGGCAAATGCATTGAAAAAGTATGATCAAACGATTATCCGTGATAGCATACAAGGGCAGCATTGACACGAAATCAACAGACCCGGAAGTGTGTAACAAAGCGTATCTCTACGGTCAGTGTATCGTCAGGCGGAAACTAAGGAATGTTGTTTGTTAAAGCTTAACTTTATTGCGGATCTGTCGCGGGTAAAGTCGCGAATTTCAACCTTCGCAAGACGGCGAAACCCCTTGAAAAACGCACTAAGATTACTAAGCTGCGAAACGCGCTCGAAAACTGAACGTGTTTTCTTTCGAAGCTTGGAATTTGCGCTCGCATCGATCATGAGACATCGAACTAGGGTGGGTGCGTCTTCCAAACCACCCACGCAAGTCTCGACCTGCGAGGTATCACGTGTTACTCGCTTGCGCAGTGGATCAATATGCATTACGCTATACGTGCTTATACCGAAACACAAGGAAATAACCCGTGCGGAAACTGAAGTTCTGCTCTCAGAAAGCTTCAGAGGACAGCTGTCAATAGTATATTCAATTCCTTTCGTCTATTATCGCCCAGCAAACATTACTAGCAGTTGCTCGTAAGCAGTGCTTTTTCTTTAATCGGTACAAACTTAGCTTCGGTGAACTTTAGCACTTTATGTACTTGAACAAAGTTTATAATGCTCTCTTCTCCAGACGCAATTAAAATTTTTTTCAACTAGTGTGACGTTTTTTCTCTTTTCTTTCACGCGTAAAAGGTCGTAGCGACACTCGGGGCTAATGGCATCGAAATTGAGCACTAGGAAGATGGGAAGTTATATTAACTCACGACTTTGTATTGCGGAAAGAAGGAACAATTTAAGTGACGGACATTTCAATTATCTTTGTCTTTGTTTCCACTCTAGTGACGTTACTTCGGTTAATGAAGGTGGGAGGTTAATATTTCCCGTTTGACGTCACGAATACGTGCCATTTTTCGCGAATTTTCTGTTAAATAGTAGAGTGTTCACTGGCTATCATATTCTGTTACTAAGCAATACACAGCATTTGAAGAACTCTGTTTGAGAGGCTAGAGGTAAGTTGAAATTCTGATGATTCACTCGAGCTCGGCCATTTTGGAATCAATTACTGTCGATAGTGGCATCAGCAGTATTGTATTAACGGCAAGTCGAGCGCGGAAACACAGACTTGATCACAACTTAATCTGTCCCAAGACGACATTTATAATTTCCAGTTTTGCTGAATCATTCACTGTCTGGGAGGTACCAAAGTAGTTGCGAAAATTTAGGTACCTATGCAAGCCAGATTCAAAATAAACAGCTCCCAACAGGGCTCTTTTGGCGTTAATTAATTACCAAATCAAAACTGAATTACAATAAAATGCTGATTTAAATCCGAGAAGTAACTTCTTGAAAGAGTGACTCGTGTGGTCAGAAACTCGAGTTTTGAACGGAAATTTTTCAAATTTCAGCTAATTTTTCCCGAGTTCGAAAGCTAACTTATTAAAATTTGCTTTTACGCGATAAAAGATAAACTGATAAAATGTGCCTATGAAAGTTCGATTACGCATACGCTTTGCTTGCGTAATAGACAGGTTTCGGTCGCAGTTTTAGTAGGAGCATGGCTATCTAAGGTAATTATGGACGATTTTACAAGCTATTCAAGGACAGTAGCATATACGAGTATAACAAATATTTCTACTCACCATTTTCTGTGTATTCAAGAAGGCCTAAAAAGGAAGAAAGACGTGGATTTTTAGTAACAACTTCTAAACATCTCAATTCACAACAGACAGGAAAATCGAAAATGAAACTGACTGACGACATATATGCAGAACTAAATGAAATTGAAAATAAATTGACGCAGAAGATTGCGAAAGATCGCAAACGGAAAAGCATTCACAACTGAGATTTGAAAAAAACTATCTACTTCTTTCTGGCAGCCAAGAATCAGTCTTAGGGTTCTTACCTTGCAAATCAAGATCTTCAAGCTCATTATTAAGGAAACCTTTAAAGAGCAAAAGGCACCGTGAGTGATAAACAATTACGTTACGCAGACAAATAATAAAAATAAAATAAGTAATAGTCTAGAATCGAATTCAGTTCATTCATCTTCTGACCTCACAACTCAGTGGTATACATAATGTACCAATGGATAAAGAAAAAGTGTAATACCTTGCTCAGCAAGAATATTAACGATCTCGTCACTTAACGGATCACAAAATCCTGTGAAAGAGAAGAAAAAAAACAAGTTAAAAATGAGTCACTCTTCCCTCAGTCTGAATCTGGCAATGCCGTTTTTGTCAGGGGCACCCAACGACAATTTTCGGAAATATATCTGTTCGGAAGACGATTTGAGATCTAGAATTTTCGGAACATTTTTTGTAAAATTTCTTGCTTGCCTGCTTCTCCTAAGATTTTCGAACATCTAAAATATGGTATAATTGCCTATTTTTAACGGATTTTTACCATAAAAAGGTCACCTATAATTTTCGGGAGCCTTTTTTCTGGCTGAAATTTTCGAAAAGGTAAGTTTTGATCCCTATAATTTTCGGATCACTAGACTTTCAGCTAGGAAATCCGAACAGATGAAAAATTTTTAGGGGATAAAAATATGCCTATATCTACCGTTTAAATACCAAAATACTTTCAACAATGCTATGTTTTAGTGGTTTTGAACTATATTCTCGTTGGGTGCCCCTGTTTTGTGCGACATGTAGCAAAACGGGGTCATGACAAAATAAACTCACCTTCACGGAAGGTACTGTTATCTGGAAAAGAAAACCAAATCATTAAGCATAAACAAGTTTTCGGAAGCGTGAAGGGCTATGAATCTTTTTTAAATTGTCCCACCATTTTGCAGTTTCTCCTTCTTTCTTTCCTCTCTGTGTGTCTTTCTTCCTTACATTCTTGTTTCTTTCTCACTTTCTTTTCTTTTCCTCATTTTATTCATTTTCCATTCCTCCTTCCCTCTTTTTCTTTCCTCTGTTAATTACTTTTTATGACTTTTTCTTACATCATTCGAATGCACTCATACACTGACCATGTATTACTGATTAAGTAATCAGTTTTACTCACAAAAAGCTGAAGACTAAGAGACATATTTTCTCCTATTTTCATTCATTCATCATTGATTCATTCATTCATTCGTTCGTTCGTTCGTTCGTTATATTTATTTATTTATTTTCAGTTATTTATTTAGTTATTTATTCATTACATCTTATAACAATGAATGTAGCCTGCGCTATAATACTTACATTCCCACTCTGACTGGGGAATATCCAATTGCAACTGAATGAAGGCTTCGTACAGAAGACCTCCATGTTCTGAACGGTTTTTAAAATCTTCCTTTGTAGAGAAGCAGAGCTCTAAACCAGTAAGATCCAGGTTACCCAGGTTATACTCTCCTGGGATATTGTAATGCTTCCAGGCCCACCTCAGCCAGCTCTGTACATGAGCTTTTGTCCAGGTAGAAGGTGAGCAAAACATCCAGTCTCCACCTAAAAGGAAAAGAGGAAATAAGTGAATGGGCGGAGTGAATCGTTGATTCAGTGAGGAGTGAATCTCAGTAAAGTGCTGAGTGACTGAAAAAGTGAAAGAGCAAATGAAGGAATTGGTGATTACTTGAGGGAATGGGTTGCAGGGCCAAGGGAATAAATGATAAAGTGAATGAATGATATGGCGATTGAAGAAATGGTTAAAGAGCCAAAGGAATAAATGATTGAGTGAATGAATAACTGAGTGAATTGGTTATAGTTTACTAGAGTGAATGAGAAGATGTTGATGTGTGAGTAAGAGAATCAGTGCATGGTTGAATCAATGGATGTGTTAATTTGGTAAATGGGCACATGGGTGAAGCTGAGTGATTGGGTTAATTAGATAATTAGTGAATGCAGTGGGCGAATGAGTGAATGGATGAATGGGGAGAGAAAGGGGAGGTAGATATGGGAGTAAGGGGAGAGGGATGAATGAAGGGAGAAAGGGGGGAGTGATAGATGAATAGAGGGAGTGAGGGAGGGATGTGTGAGAATGAAAACTGAAGTGAGAATAGGTGAATAAGTGAATGAGTCAATAGAGGTGTCAAATGAAGGGGAATCAATAAGTATACGAAGAAATGTGTAAATGAAGCCGAGTCTTATGATTGAAGTGACTAGAGGGGAATGAGTGAATGACTTATCACTTGAGTGAGTATTTATAGATGAGCTGCTTCCACTTGCAAGAACCAAGTCAAGAAATATGCTTCGAGGAATCAGCCCAAAGTCACTCAGAAGTCATTGAGATAAATCATATTCAACTCGGAGGATGAAAGAAAAGATTTCAACCATGCTGTAAACCTGACAACTAAAAGATAAATAACGACATTTAAAGAGTCTGAACTCTCCTGTAGGAGTGGAGGAAAATGGTTCGCCTCATTGCTACATTAATAGCAGGACAAGAACAAAAAGATCAGCTACAATCAAGAGTCTGATATACCGAGAGCAACAACTCTGACAGTTTTCCCGAACACAGAATCAGCAGAAGCGGGTCCTTTTCAAAACAAAAAAGGCAAAAACATTAACGATTCATGCGAGCTTCAGTCTTTTGTTTGCTTTTCACGCGTCAATTAAAGAGCACAAAACCTTTTGACTCTTGCATTTATCGTATTAAGGCGATCAACTAGTCTGCACACGAAGTGGTACATTTTGAATTTTGCTAATCCATTCAGTTCTACGCAGTGCGACAGAAATGGTTCCCTCGCGACAAAAAGAGAGCAAATAAACTGTCCAGTTTAGGAAATCTGATAAAGAGCTGTAAGCACTTTCGTGCATGCGCAAAACTGAACTCTTTGCAAGAAAAGATCTTGGCAAAGAAAAAGGTAGATGGACAACGGAATATTCAAGAATCTTGGTGTACTTACTTGTTGACACGATATTCCGCAACAGCCAAACTATATACAAATTAAATTGAAATCCTTTTGCCCAATATATGGAACTGAACTGTGAAGGTGAGCAACTTTCGTTACACCTGATTTTGTAGACGAATTATCAGAACATTTTAAGAGCAACTGAATTGATACCACTCCAAGCGAAATCGACTCACTTATGATCAAATGATTTCACGACTGGTTACGAATAAGGCTACCTTAAAGCGTTAGGCGAAATCATAGGCTTGACGAGTTATCTTGATCTATCTTGTCATCTTTCAGAAAAGCAGTCTGATCGAGCACGTTGCGGCAGACTTAAAGATATGCAAGAAAATCCTTTCTTAGGAAACGAAAGCTTACCTTGATTTCAGTGTGCTCAGGGAAAAAACCGTTGGCTTCGATTGCGTATAGAGCCTGATAAACGACTGTCCATAGCTTTCTAGAACACAGGTCGATTCGACCGGAAGTTTTAAGCAGCTAGGAACCCAAACTGACAAGAGTAAATGGGAAGAAAGCGAAAAAATCGGAGTCCTCCAAAACCACAAACATCTTTGAACTTGGCAAGTATTATTTACAAATTTCCGTGGATTTGCGGCTATGCAAACTCATACTTTAACCGGATTTTTCCCGCTCTTCTATGGAGATACCGAACCGAAGCTCTCACCGCTGTAAACAGGAAGAACATTCCGAACAGGCTTTGAATAGTGAACAATAGATTTGTATTATGGGTAACATTAGAACAGCCAATCAAAATGCTGCAAATGAAGACTGAAGTCTTTGGTGAAGCCATGTCTTTTAATGGCCTTATTTCTTGTTAGGACGAACGGGCCTTGCAGTTACACCGCAACAAACCGTCCTCCAAACAAGGCACTTGTGAGGTTTGAATTCAAGTAACAAGTAACAGTCGCCTATCCATATGAAAAGAACGGATGTAAAGTTGATAAGCTAACAGACATTGCATCGAAATTAACATATTTGTCAGTCTTGGACACATGGATGGAATGTGATGGAAGAGAAAAGCAAGCGTTTAATACATGAAAAGCGCCTATTTCCAGCTAGATCTTTTATGAACATCAAGAAAAAGAGTTCGACCATATTTTGGTAGCATAATGGCTTTCGGAACAAGAATGTAACCTCCGTGGCAAACATTCATAATTCGCTGACGAATTCTATTGGTTTCAAAAATCAGTTTTTGAACAATACTGGTGCTCATTTGTCTTTACTATTGTAATTAAGGTTGCACGAACTAAGCAAGTTACTATTAACTGCAGGCTAACTAGGCCATCCAGTCCCTGATTTAGAAAGTCGGACCCTAAGACATTTGATATTATGTACATCGACAAACCGTATTGCAGAATAAAATCCTGACAACTGACCATTACACCAGAACTCGCTCTTTTTAATCATCCACATTTACCTTAGTGATTAGGACCAATTGTCAATGAGAGTAAAAATACCGTTTGAAACACATTAGAGTGCATCGCCTTTTGCGAGACAATGCCAGAGGCCGCGTTTCGTGTATTTGTATCTTAATTTTCATACTACACAGAAGGTCAACTGGAGGTGTGGTATGGAAGCTACTGCGAAGAAACGATTGTGCAGCAAACTGCAGATTCAAAGCTGGCTAACCTTCAGCTGTAGGGCCAAGAGACTCCAGAACATTTGGAGATGAGATGCCGTCTAAATTCAACAGACTACTACCAGCTGGGGAAGAGGGAAGCTCTTCGTCCATGCCCAGATACTTGGGGGAGCTCACGGTACTCCAGTGAGTATCATCTGACTGATAGCCAGAAGTCAGACTGGAGCAACTCTTCCAAGAAGTTAAACTCCCGAGGCTGTCGCTTCTCTGTTTGGTCACATCGTCCGGCGATGCGACTGGGCAGTCCAAACTCATCATCTGAATGCCTCCATCGATGGTACTCTCATTAACATCTGGAACTACTTGAGTGTTGTCCATAGCGCGATGTCCTCCACCACTGTTGGGAAACATCAGCGCATCTCTCAGAGGGTTATCCCAGCCTGGAACCTCGTCGCAGTTCATTTTAGCTGCTTCAGTCAACTCGAATTCTGAAAAAGTCTAAAAAGAAGACCGGCAAGGTGACTTAATTGCACAACAAAACAATAACAAGTTTGTTTCTGAAATTCAGAGTAACCTCTACACATCAAATCAACAGTAGCAATAAAAACAGTGAATAAGAACGAGTTTCGCCCTCGTCAGTCGTTTTATATAATGTGTAAATGTGTGGGAAAAATAGCCGTTCCATGCTATTGGCCATAAGCAGGTGTGAAATATGCAAGGAAATTCTGAATTTAAAAAATGCATGTTTAGACTATGTGCGAGTATCTTACTTAAGCTGTTACGACAGAAACTAGCCTAGTTGCACTGGGTTTGGTTAGAATTTTGAAATATTCGAGAACTTTAAATAACGAAAATTTGAAGTGAGTCAGTTCAGCTCTTTAGTTATATTCTTTATATTCTCTCCTTTTTTATGTTTCCCCACCCCTTTATTCTACTACGTTTGAGGATTGTTGTTGTGCCTTTGCATTGAATGTGTGCACGTACTCTTAGAACTCTCTGTATACATAGTAGGAACGTCTATCTTTAGAGCTGTGTCTTAATATTCTCCAGTGAAATTAATGTTCCTATTCTATAATTTGTTTACGATTCACCTCAAACATCGTGAACAGTAAAGGTAAGGTAAAGCATTTATCAAGTTATACACGAGAATATAACAGCGACACTGATGTGGCTGTGTCTAAAAGTTAAAGACTATCTAATAGACTATCTATAAGAAAGACATTTACCAAGAAGAAAATTATTGATTACAGAAATAATACGATAAAATATATGTAAAATAAAATAAAGATTTAAAAGCTAGATCCTATAACATTCACATGGTTCTCAGCAAATTTTGAAGTTTTGAAATCCGGGTTCCTATTTTTGTATTTTCTTATGATTACCGGAAAATTCTTTCTGTTTCTATGATAATAGTGTATTTAAAGAACTTGGACTAACGTTTTGTTTCCAATTATTTTTCTTAGAAAGGAGAGTGAGGTGAGCTTGATGCAAAAACACAAGAGATTAAATTATAAAATACGAGTGTTCTTGGCTGATATGGCTATTCTCAGCCTAAATCATAAAAAATAGTTTTTATAATGAATGTCTTTGTAATTCTTAGCCCAGAGATTAATTTTCATTTCCTATGAACTGTATTTCTTAGATTTTGAAATAGCTTTAAAATTGCAGAGAAGAGTTTTATTTATTGTCTCCATCGGCCAGTTAGCAGAGATGCTTCTCATCTCGACACTGTAGTTGATGTATGTATGAGGTGAAAACAAGGAAAGTGAAAGAAGTAACATGCTGATTATTGTCTTTGTTGCTTGCAGATAATCATTCTTTGGATACAAATATTGACGAGAATCCAAATTAACTACGAGGTGATCATTATGGAGGTCGATTTTTTACTCCTTCCTCCAGCCCCAAGGCATGGATGCACTCCATTATCGAAGTGCCGGGATTTCGAACGTGCCTTCATTATATCTCAGTTAACTGGGCTTAAAAGTTGCTCCAACATTTATTTGAAATGCTTCTCTCACATTGTAAAATCTATTTCTCTTTCAGCTTAGTTTAGGACAATTCCTGATTCAAACCGCAGTAAATCTAGCTTGTGCGTGGAAAGAACTTAATTATTACCAATGATATTAACTCTATCCACTGCAGAAAATGTCCTTTGTTTGGAACTGATATTTTTCATCATAATGTTCACTGAAGGATAACAAGGTCACGTAGGTTTTTGACAGAGGGCAAAATAAAGCAGCACGCTATAGTTGACTTGAAGTACACAATTGTATTTGCGGCAAAATGGGATCTATTTTTATCACAACCACTTCCAGTCTACGTCAGAAAACTACTGAATGAGTTTGTTCACTATAGGGGTTCGGTCCTTGCACATGCTTTCGATGTTTTGCTATTTTTACAACATTCCAATTAGTTTCTGATCTGCGAGAAAATTTCAAGTTGGCCCGGTTGTACCAATATTTGCAACGGCATTCAAATTCTCAGTGTTCGCAGTTTGTTGTTTATAGCGAATGTTGCCATAGCCTCAAATTAGAATACAGCCGGCTGTGTCAGAATGGCGAATATAGTATAATGAATAGTCTGGCTTCGTCTGGGATAAACAAGTAACCTATAGGGATTGAAACAGGCTTAGTTTGGCTTTCACTGCCAGTTTGCCTCACACGACAGTTGAAAAAGTATAACATTCTATACATTTTGTCAATTTGCGGTATTTTTTAATGAACATGACTGCAACTTTAACCTTAACGCCATTATAGTTGAAACAAGCTCTTCATAGTTTGAATTTTTGTTCGTCGCACTATTTATTATTGAAGAACACTTTAGAGGTGTTCTTACAAGAGATTTCATTGAAAGGCACGACTTACAAGTTGAAGCTTACAAAATCTTCTCTATGTAAGGGACACCTACCTCCATTTGGGATCAAGGTTGCAGAGTCAAATGACTGAAGGCCTCAGCGAAATGTTGAATAGCGAAATCTCACTGTTTAAAAGCTTTAGTCCTCTTGACCACAATGGCGATAAAAATGAAAGTATTTCCAAAACCTGTTACAGTGATGAAGCTGTATCGTTTCTCCAGAGTTCTAAAATATGGTCAGTTTCACTTCATCTTCAAAAGTCGTAGAAAAGTTTCCAGTGTTGTTAGCGAATTATTTCTCTCGACAACCAGTCTGGATGCGATCTTGACACGATAGAGAAAGCTTTTAATAGTAAATGTCAAACTGAATCTGCCGACTGAAACGTGGGTGCAAAATGTTCAAATTCTGTAGTCTTGAAAAGATGTTCACAAATGGCGACACGCAGATTAAAATTAATGAACCAACAAAATACGCCACACTCGGTTAGACTAGCAGACAGCATTTGCAAATTCAATGTCTCTAAATACAAACAATGTTTTCTGCATTTTATTAAAGACTCAGTCCGTATCTTTGTTCTCTTGTCTGATAAATCATTATGCATTATGTCACGAGACTAGTGTTGTGTGACGTTGTATATCAACTGGACGTGAATTTTAACTGGTTCTTAACTGGCTTTCTGACCTGTACTTTTAAACCTATTATATATAGTGCAAAGCTCAATTCGAGCGACAGGTAAGGGATTCTTAAGATGAATTCATTCGTCAGAGAGTCGAAACCGTCAGCTTAAGTTAAAAATACTTCTGTCCAAAAATGACACTGCAGCAATATATTCAACAAAACATGACGTAATTGTGAATTTCAATAAGTATTTACAAAAACATTCGTTCTACTACAGGTCGCGACATAACAATTTACTATCAGCGATAGATCGATGCAAACGTGATCTGCATTTCAATTTTCGGTTTTCTCCGTTTGACCTGAAGCTAAACAACTTATTATAGCAATAGATCGTCTAACACATGTTTCCATTTCGCTTTCGCAGTCGAAGAAGTAAGCCAAATTCTGTGAAACAACCGTAACTTGCATGCACTGACAGTCTACGGCTTCTGGTCTTCGCGGTACTGCATATTTTGGAAACGTATCATTGTCTTTCATATACTTACGTCCAGACAACTGAGATCCATGACTTCGGAGCTCGCTTTCCAAACAAGTACGACACCTGAAAATACAGCCATTGTGTTACGCGCGATGGCGAAAACACAGTGCTTTTGAAGTTCGACTTCGTGCATTATAGGTACGTTTCGTGCACAATCTAGCGTGGGTGTTTTGCCGACAAGTTGTCAAAATATACTCGCATGCTTATCAAATCCAATACACACTAAAATTCACCTCATGTCTCCGACCAGAACTACGATTCGAAATGCAAGTTTGCGAACATCGAAAAAATATTGTTACCTTATAAGAGACTTCTGCACTGCAACTCTTGTATCGCTCTCAAGAGGGGCCTTTACTACTCGGTAATGCAAACGAGATGTTTTTTGTATGTCGAACCAATTGATTTATCACGCAGACTGAGCTGTTGAAGTCAAGCTACGTCGTTTTAGCGCGTTTAAGATACGTCTATAAAAAGGGTTTTCCCAGCTTGCATCGTTTTCATTGGAGGATAATGAAATTTGTACGCCTATTCTAAGTGTGATTGGCTGAAGACGCTTGCATCCGGAATGGACCTGAGTATGTGGGGAGGCGGGGTCTGGCTAGTTTGATTGACAGTCGCATCCGGTGTGACCCTATCACCCCGTAAAAGCAAGACAGGTAGTCGATAACAATGCTTGTAGACCTAGAATTTCTTCTATATGTTGTAACATAGCATTTTAAAAAAGCCGTGATCGAATTGAGGCCGATTATGATTTCTCAAGTCAGCAGAATGAGATAAAATATTTTTCGTCAACGAAATGCGCTATATGTTAATTTTATTTAAATATTCCATCCTTCGCTCAATGCTTTCTGTCTCCGTGTTTTGACTACTCTGGATGGAGCCGTCCATCCAGAAATAAACAAAATTACAAATCGCGGAGGCATGTAAAGGTAATGATGTTTTGGTCACGTAACCGCGCTGTGTTGCTAGGTTTCGATCAACAGACCGTTTACCATAACAGTGTGTCATTTTCGCTTTGAAAATTCAAACGGAGCAAAACAAAATAAAATAAAACAAAAAAATTGCACACTTTTCTCTCTAAATAACTGCGACAACTTTAAAACCAGACATTATATATTTATACAAGCCAGATAAGTGTCACGCAACGCAGGAAATTTACTTTTGCTCTAAGACATTGTACTTTATGCAAGAGCAGAGGTGATCTGTTACGGTTAAGATTAACCACAATAGTGGGATGAAAAATATCGTGAGAAACTAAAAATGCTAAGTCATGATATCTCAAACATGTATCATGCTTTCTATCCGTATATTTTTAAAGTGGAAAACTTTAAATTCAATCAATTTGTTTATCGACAACAAATATTATTAGTGAGGCGCGACGATCATGCTTACGAATGCTTACAGCATCCTGTTTTCGCCATTTCGCGGCACGTACGCCGGGCACCTGCTCGAACCGCACACGAACCACACAATGGAGCGACCCCATCAGACCGGCCGCCAGACAAAAATATGATTGTCGCTGTGTTTCCGTACGTGCCTGGATTACATGATCATCTTAGTCACAGTCTTCACTCTGGAACAACGATAACTTCCTGCGAGATGCTGCTTCGCTGAAGCCATTGACTATTAAAATTTTCAAGAAAAATTCGCAAGCCAATTTTTTGGCGAATTTTGTTCTCGAGTGTGTGAAATAAATAATTTGTCCAATAAAATTTGTCGGCTCAGTGAATTTTTTTTTCGAGTGACTGTTTGATGTGAAACGTTCTGTTATATTAGCGGCTGAAGCCAATGACTGTTAAATTTTTAGAGAAAAATTCCCAAGCCATTTTTTGTGAAATTTTTTCTCGTGTGTGTGAAATAAATAATTTGTCAAATCAAATTTGTCGGCTCAGAGAATTTTTTTTCGAGTACATGTAACTGTCTGATGCCAAACTTTCTGATATATTTCACTTTACACAGAAGAAACTTGGAACAAGTTTCGAATTTATTTTAAGGTTCTGATACAGAAAATTCTCCGTAAAAACAGTTAGTGGCCTCTTTTAATTTTCTTTTACTTCGAAATGGTTTTACGTCCATTTTTGTCTTTGCGTTTAGAGGAACGTTACTTAAATGCATAACTGTAATTCATCACGGAGCTCACTATGATTACATAGTAACAGCGAAGATGAGGCAGGATCCATATTAAATTTGAGAACCCTAAGGTTCTATAAAGCAAGGGTTACTATTCAAATAGTCTTTCAAAAAAAGACGCTCAAATGGATTAAAACGGAGAAAGAGACCAATCAGTTTAATTTCTTCACTTGCTTTTCTCCAAGCTCACTTCAGAAATTGGGTCTAATTAGAGAATTGGTTCTAAGTTCTCCAAACTCACTTTAGAATTTTGGTTCATTTTGAGAATTGGTTCTAAGCCTTGAGAAGCCGTGTTACTGTGGACCTTATAGCCTCAACCGCCTGACGTTTGGAATATCAGTTGAGTGAAAAAGCATGCAAAGCTTAGCTATCTAACAACAATGATTTGCCGTCTAAATAAACGTTGACATAAATTCGCGAGTTCAGTCTCGTTTCAGTGTAGAACCAGAAACTGTAAGACTACAGTGGAACCTCGATTTTATTATTAACCCAGTAATAATAAAATATATGGAAAAGAACCTCGATACAACGAATATATTTTGCCAGTCCCTTGGCCTTTCGTAATATCGAGGTTCCCGGCACTGCATCGTGTTTGTAAAACAGAGGGTTTGTAACATCAAAAAAGAGTTGGCTGGAAGTTTGTATAGAATTCCAAAAATGATATTTTTTTTACTGCTTTATAAATTTGGCATGATGATTCGATATTTTTGCTTCAAAAGGCAGGATGCTCGACTGAGAGGTCTGTACGTGACTTAAGACAAGGAAGTACTTTCCACTTATCAAAATGTCTCCTGGCTTGTGGATGTATCTGGAATAAAATTAGAAGCATTTCTAATCGCAGGGAAATATTTGCGCTGTTCCTCAGACATGGGGTGAATAATTACACTGCAAACACAATAAATGGGCGATATCTGACCTATGACACGGTGCAAGCCATAGGATAAATTCCATATCACGTCTTATGGACAACTAAAACTACCGGTAGAGCTATTTTCCTAATTTGGTCTATGATAGGACTCGTAGATAATTAGGAAGTCCCAAGTCATTGCGCAGTCGACTCTTTGATTGCTAAACTTGGCATAATTCATTAATACGCTGTTGTAATTGTTTCTTCTAACCCCAGTTCCGAACCAACAAGATGTGTGCAGCTTGCAGCGTTACATTTTTAAAAAAATTTGCAGCAACTTTTCGTTTATGTTAACCGAGACATTAATCGGTGTACTTCTTGTTCATATGTTGCTAAGGTTGTTTCAGCCAATATTTTAAATAATTAGCTTATTTTGTTTTGCACCGACTGACATGACACCTCTTTATTCAAGAGCAAGAACTAAAAAGTCATAAACTCGTCGAATCAGCCTTTAGGCGGTTGAATATTAGACCGAAATTTGTCTTCCCTGAATCTCGGTGACCAAAACTTAATAGACTATAGAACTATTAAGTATTATGATGTAAAGAGCTTTATTATTAGTTGCTCAATAAATAATCCAAGATTGACTGATGTGATTAATGATGATTAATTTCTTCATGAGCTATTTTCGGAAGTTACCTGACTGAGTGGGTCTCCTCAATGGACGTGATCTAAGGTTCTCTTCCTCTCTCTGACGGTGTCAAAGTTCGCTATCTTACATCAGTTTATGCCTGCAGTCCAAATTTATGTCATTCTTTCTAAAGTATCAGCCGCCCACCCTTACATAAGCATTGTCTTGGTAACTGAGTTATAGCTTTGTTATTTGGAATAATAAGGAAACCATTCAGCGTTGTGTTAGCATTCTTTAACACAGCGAAATCACAGCCCCATTTTTAACTACGTAAGCAAGGTGTGTGGTATGTTTTAGGTAAGTAAATTAATTCAGTTTAATATTTTTAAAAAAAATTACTTGCCCTCCCCTGCAGAACCTTTGTCATAGTGCTATTTTGACAACCAGGTTTTTGGAGGCCGCAGATTGGAACCGGCTTTGGACAATTTCTCATCTATAATGTTAAGACTTTTCCCATTTCTGAATTTTGAAGATCTCAGATCTCCGGTATCAAATAAAACCTATTATTTCTCAGATGTCAGTTAATATCTTTTGGTTAATTTCTCAATAATCAGTTAATTTTGAAGATCTCAGATCTCAGCTCTTAAATAAAAAACACATCATTTTTCAGCTGACAGTAAAACACTTGGACTAATTCTTAGATCAGTCAAACTCTATCCAGACTTTCTCATTGTGACCTTTACTGAGCCAGCAACACTCAACATGCGTTTTAGCTGCAAATATTTTATGACATATAATGAAAGAAACTCAGAAATATTATATTAGATTAAATTTTTCATAGCCCACTTTTCGAAATTCCAAAGTTTCTTGACAATTTTCTACTAAACCAAAACCAAATTCAGTTTACATGAAGTAACTTATAAAACTCACAAAAGACCCATTGTAGTTTTGTGATTGTAGGTTTAAACCTGATATTTTCATGAAAACGTTGTGAAATTTTATTCTTTGTAGTGTAATTGCACATTTTCTTGCTTTTAAATTTTAGTCTTCAAGTATTGACAAGTGCAAATCAGCTCTGTCTGCCAGATTTTCAATTACAGAAGAAGTGAGAGCCCTTATATATGTAACTTCCCTCTATTTTAAATAACTAATCTTTTAACTCGCAGTACCTCATGGCCAAGATGTAGCAAGTTTTTTTCTTTTAAATCATTTTATTCTGAGATGCGTATTTGGAAATTCACAAACATGAACCATTTAATAACAACAGTCTTTACAAGAGGGTTTTGGAGGATTTGAAAACTCTTCTGAGAATTAAGATATTACTAATAATCAAAACTACGAAACGAAAATTCGCAAAAATACGAAATAGGAAAACAGAACAGACATCATGAAACAAAAAGTGCAACAGGACATAACCAAAGCCGGCAAGTTTAAGAATAAATGAGTAAAAAATACTGAACTATCTCGTTACTTTTAACTAAGATTTTATTTCTTTAAAGGATTACTGAGATAATCTCTAGGAAGTATGCTGTTCTAAGGTCTTTTTGACAACAGATGAGAAAAACCCTAAATATAGAGTCCCTGAGAGTGTTAAAGAAGGACATGGGTTTGCTCTCTTTTGATCCGAAAGATCTTTTAAACCAATTGAGTTTACATTTGCGTTTATGACCTTGCATCAGAGGGAAGTACCTCGAATTTTTCTAAACGCTGCTTGTGAGGAATCTGACTTCATTAATTTGTTTCAAATCTGTAGAGACGAGTATGTTAGGGAGAAGAAAACTACGGCGACAACGGCAAAGGGAAAGTTGCTAAACAAAACGGTTTAAGACGGGGATCCACATGAAAGCCGTATTTTGGCTGGGTATTGTGTTTTTAATGCGAATATCTCGTTTACGTTTCAAGCAATCAAGAATCTCTATGCTCATTTCACATATCTATGTTTTGGGTCGTTTTGTAAATTTTTTGGTGATTTTTAGGTATATTTGGAGATAAATAGTTTTCCTCAAAGGATTAGTAAAATTTATGGAAATAGGAAATTTTGAAGATTTGGTGTTGTTTTAAAATTAGAGTTTGAAGGTAAAAATTGGTAGATACACTCCAAACAGTTGCCCAACAACCTGGGATGCCATTGTGCGGTCGGGCAACTGTCTGGTGGTGTTCCATAACCCTTTTTTTTCCCTTTCAACCTCTCTTTAAACTTACCAAAATTTCACTTAAATTCATGTGTACCCCCGCCTTAATGAGCACAACAATGACTATGCATGTGCGTTATTTCTCTTAGTACATTTCTTTGCCGTACTCTGCAAAACAACAACGTGACATGACCAAATTCTGTGTAATGCAGAGAACTTGACCCACAACGCCTAGATTTAAACATTTATGCATGTGTCCCGGATTTAGTTTCGTGATAGTTTTGACAGTGATAAACAAAGTAAATGACTTTAGAGTATCGCAAGATTCGTAGATAAAATATAATTTCATTCTTTTAATGGAGGTAGTCCTCTCCGTCCGCGTCCGTCGTCTCTATTTTTTATTTTTATTTTTACTTCTGTGTACAATTCATAGCTATTGTTCACTCTCGTGCAATAGTTATTAATTGTCCCCTGACTAAATTTCAACATGTTAATAAAGTTCATGTATCTTTGTTGTTTATACTTAAACACCGGGAAGATTTTTCAACACAAATAAATGATTTGTTCGTCAGATTTAATCCTTTAGGCACTTGAGGTTATGACTCGCAACTTCCGAAAGAGATTTGGAACAGAGAATAAATGAAAATCACAACACCTGAATCTGTCTCAGAATAGTCACTGAGCCATTTCCGTTTAACAAACGTGCTGATATAGAAAGTTTGTAAAGGTCATCCCAGAGAGAATTCAGACAGGATTTATCGGTTTGCAAGGGTTCATGAAAAATAAAGGTTCTGATCTTCTGAGAGCGTTTGCCATATAAATACAAGCTAAAGCGGCTACAAGAGTTTATTTGATTCGAATTAGATGAAATTCATGATTAGTGACCAATGAATGCTTTTGTACTGAAGGTTTACTGTGTTTTGAACCAGGATAGAGCTAAATTGAGCTTAGAAGTATGAAAAGACCGAAGTAATCTGCTAACGAACTCGGTGTAGGGATGTACTCTGATGTAATTATGATAAAAGAAATAAGTGGTCAATTTCAAACACCACTAAAAGTAATAAAAGGCTAGAACCGGCCAAAATTTTGTTTAAAAACGAGGGAATCGAATTATTTAAAATTTCACTTTAATTTCACTGCCATTTGAGGCCTTGCTTTCAATTTTCCTTTTTTTGAGGGGGAAGGGGTTTGATTACATCTATAATGAAGCCGGTAACTATCAAAAAAATTATCAGAAAAACTATCATAGAATAGCTAAAGAATGAAGCAAGTGAACGATTTAATTGCATAATCAAGTGTATGTTTTCGAGGCAGGTCTTTTAATTTCCAGTAGATGCTTTAAATATCAGGGCAATAAATAATAAATCTGAACATTTTGAATTAGCTTAAACTGTTTCACACTGTAATCTACCTGCCAGGTATTTATGGCAATTGCTGGATTTCAGAAAAAATTCCATCGAAATAAAAACGAAAACCGTTCAATAGATAAAGTCCAAAATCTGAAAAAAGAAAGAAGGTAAATATGTAAAACCTCTCGCCAAGATTCAGGTCACAGCAATTTTTCTTATGCAAGATGTCAGAGAATTTTTTCACCCAAATTTGATGATTTGTATGGAGACGCCATGCTCGTGCCCATCCGAATGGGCACAAAACATGGCGGCCAGAAACCAACAGAAACATAAGTCACTGAGTTTTGCTACAAAGGCGTGAATTATAATACTATTTCTAATATGAGAACTGTTCAGACAGCCAAATTCTCCACAGTAAATCACTTTTTTAACCAACATGACAGCTCTCTCGGCGGTCATGTAAATGCCTCGTCACGCAAAGGCTTTGAAATTCAAGCGTAGTCTATCACCAAACCAAGAACCCACTCGGGGCAAAAATTTGTATGAATAGTAGTTTTGAGCGTCTTCTCTACACCATGAAAGTATAATCTCAGGAGGATCAAAAGTTTCTTAATTTGGATTTTAGTGACATCATATGCATCTGAAAACCAAGGATTTAGATGCTTTTGAAAGTTTTACATGAACATACCTAGAAAGTAAACAATAGGGGTTTTTGTAATGTCCATTTATAAGTAATAATATCAAATGCTTTTCGAATCCATAGTGAAAACATATCAACTAATAGTAGTTAATAGTACATGCAGTTCTTGCTTTTATATTTAGAATGGTATTTTTGTCCAAGATATTAGATATTAATTAAAATAAAATCGCGTATGTATGTAATACTGGCATATAAGTTGTTCCATTTCTCCTCATCTTTAAACTAAATGTAACAACAATAGAATCGACTAAAGCTTCAGAATTATCTTGAGCAAAAATGTTTCTCCTGATTCTGTTGAATTCATACAGTAGAAATACATTTTGATTGTGCTTTGGCAATCCTATTTTAGTTTCAGCTATCTTAATATGACTGAAGTCGCTTGGTATGAAGAAGACAATAATTTGCAACTCCAACAATTCCACCGCGATTGGACCTATCCTTCTTGAAAGCGTGTTTAAAAAAAAACAACAATGAAAAGCTTTTTGTTATCACGGAGTGGCTAATTCCCTTAGTGGTAACATCAAAGAATAACAATAATGTGAACAGCTCGTAGATCAACAGTCCTGCGGAATTTCCATATCTGAGTCACTGAAGACATCTTCGTCATGATCTTTTACTTTCAAGTTGTACTGCCCGGAGTGGAGCCTCAATTTAACGAATTCCTAAGTATATAGAACGGTAATCTTTTCCCTAGTTATAGTTAAACATAGGGAAAAAAACCTTGATATAACAAAACTTCGTTGTAGCAATCATATTTTGCCAATCCCCTGGCCCTTCGTTGTATCGAGGTTCTACTGCACAATGACGCATTTCATGGCATCATGGCACATACGTTATAACCAAAATGGAAGCTTTTGCTACATGACTTAGTCTTCCATATGAAATATGAAAATCAATTCCAAATGCATTTGGTTGAATTTTGAAAGGGAAAATAATCGAGAACAAAACTGAAATTTGATAAGGCATGGTCTCTGTAACAGCGTGTTGTACTAAAGCTTGTTTCGAGTTTCCTGAGGTCACCAATATGTGGTGTGAAATCGATTATTCTTTTGGAAAGTCGAATAAATTTCAGCCAGTATGCATTGCCAGGGGTCTTTTTTTTTTTGTGATTTTTTCTTTGTGATTTGATAAGGAAAATGTTTTGCATTCTACCGAGACATTGATTAACTTTTGGCACAAAGGAACAAATGTCGTAAAACATGAATAGACGTTAAGTGCCAAGTCTTCAGGAATGAGTATTTACCCCATTTCCACGAAAGCAAGAGGTACCTTGCAAATGCCAAATGAGTTTGGACTGTTAAATTTAAGAGATGTCACGATATTTTAATGTTAGGCATTCTCTTTCTCATAAAATATACTTCATTCCTAAATCAACAACGGCATCTTTGTGAAAACAAGAAGGGTCAACAACTGTGTGTGTGTTCATGCATGTACATGTGTATCTTTCCTTTGGTAGCCGTTTTTCTACTATTTCGTCGTTCCCGGGTAGTCAGACGCTATTTTGCTGAAATAGAAGAATTTTTTTTCTAATCTTGAGTTGAACGACTTTTGAATGGGTTTGTTGGTTTTATTAGGCTGTTGCATGCAGACAATCTTCAAAACAATCTGCGCGTTCTTTATGAATTAGCCGAGCATTCCAGGGGTTTAATAAATCCAAAGCAGAGTCTTAATGAAAAGCAGAGGGCACAATATAATAAACAGAATTGTACTTACAGTTGTTAGACACTGATGTTATGTTTTGGTTGTAGATCTATCGAAGCTGATGGAACGATTTCAAAGTGTCGTAGTGACCGAGAGGGTGTGGCGACAATAGAAGAACAACATTCCTCGATGGCATATCTTGTGCTTGTTACAACACATTTTCGGCACAACCAACTTGTGACACTGACAGATTGGAGGATTCTTTAAATATACCTTGCTCGAAGTTGTAAGACTTTGAATGTTCCATGATTTAAGGTGATAATGTAACTGACTAGAGACTATTCGTTTTTCTGGTTGTCTGTTAGTATTGTGACAAATATAAGCTCTAACGGAAGGTACATCTCAAAACAAGCTTAATATCGTCACAGAAACAGGTGACAGAACTTGGTTCCATTTTCTAGATACAACCCGAAAGGGGAATACTGTACACAAGTAAGAAATTATTAGCCTCCAAGACAAAAGAATCATTTATTCCCGAATTTTCAAAAGGAAACTGAAATTAAACCGAAGAGTTTTGAAAATGGTGTGAGTGTTGTGTTGATCACCTTTGGTAAAACAAGCAAAATTTCATTTCCGTTATAGATAATCTGCCGGCTTTACAAAACAATTAAACTTTTCTCTTTCTCTACAGAACGTTCAAATAAGAATTTAAACAGCTCCACAATTACGGTGGCAAATGCTTAAACAATTGTGTTTAACCATCGAAATTCGTCGAAAGAATTTCATCGAGCAACTTGACTCAGTATGGGGTTTATTCTCTGAAAATACAAACTTCTTAAACACAATGACTTCAAAATGCTCTTACAGTTGTTAATTGAAAAGAAAAACTTGATTTCGCCTGGACTGTTCCCTTGCCGAATAAAGGTTTTATTGACCAAGTTTCATAGTCTCTAAATAGCAAAGAATAATCGAAATAGCGCGGTATATCAGAATCACCGTCCCAATCGCCAGCACTAAAACAACACAACTGTACTTAAGTGATGTGCTAAACCTGTACCAAGAGATTTCTGGAGAGGGCTGAAAGCACTGTTTCTTCCAGCATTCAGTAGAGTAGTCTTCGTTTAAGAAATAGGAGGAAAAGACTTTAAGTTTCTCTAAAACGCAAACAATCTATATTTAAACCTCAAGACGTTCCAAACTGTAAAATGACAGCTGCACCCAGAATTAAAAGTAAGACAAATAATTGATTCTTTTATAGAACCAAACAATAGTAGTCGGCTCCAGGTGGAATCTCAAGAGAGCTCCATGCAGTCAACGATCACTTGGCCAGTTTAATTTGTGAAAATACCCACAAAATCGTAATAGCCCAACTTAAAATAGTCCCAAGGTTTTCTAGCTGTTTAAGCTAAGAACTCAGTTTCATCTGTTTTGGTTTCAAATTTTAAAGCCGGAGACTTGAATGCCCCTATACTCCAAATAATCCGAATGGATATCATAAATTTAAATCCCAAGCAGCCGTAAACTTCAAAACCACATCACCTGATCGTAGGCCACCAGTAGTTGAGTAACTGCTTCAAGAATCAACAGTAACCCACCTTAATGACTCTTTTAAAATAATGTGGACGCACCACGAGATATCTGGAGAGATTAACATGTAGTCACTGGTCCATTTTTTGTTTTTCAAGCACAAATCTACAAACTGTTCAATTTCAGAACACTGACAGGCTTTTTCAGCTTTCGAATGAGATAAGTCTTCGAACGAAACTTTCAATCCAAGTGTTCACATAGCTAATAACTTGTCAGGAAGAAATAATCGAATTGTTATTCTACATTCAAATCAGAAGAGGTTTCATGTGACCTACATCCAAATCAGAAGAGGTTTCACTCATGTGACTACAAAATTTTAGCAGCCTCAGAAATCACTTGTAGTAAAAAGCCATAAAGGATACATTTTAAAATCATAATTTGAAATGTACCATGAAATTCGTACGAGAGAAAAATACAGTCACTTGTCTAGTATTATTGGCAAAACTAAATGTACAAAATGTTAAAAGCCCAAACTTCAGTATGCTGACAAGAATGACCAGTTGTCATAAAAAGAACTTGATTTTAAATCGACTAGTTTCAATAAATTAAGTTCAGACGAAGTGAGAACGTACCTAAATCAGTTGAAAATAACAAATTAGATTTAGAAGAATTTGTAGTTTTGAGTTTATGGCTGCTTCACAATAACAAAGGCAAAGTAAACTCAAATAATTAATGCTTTTGGTGATGTCAATAAACTATGAGAAGGCTCTTTGATCTTTACCAAAAATTAAGAAAATTAATTCCTACGTTATAAAAAGTCAAATCTAACTATTAACAAAGACGGAATATACTTCATGGTAAAAATAGCAAACTTCATAGTGAGCTAAACAATCAATGTTGTTCGATGATCTATTCAGTGGGAAGTCTGTTGAAACTGGGTACACATGCATGGGCCTCGAGGCTTGCACAAAGTTGGATGAAAATAAGTTCGAATACTGGTTACATTTCACCTAAGACAATGATCTACTGAGCTAGTGATTTGGATTTGAACCCAACGACATGTATACAACTAAAGAGATAGTGATATAAATTACTGTTTGATTAAAAAATGGCGAAGGAGGAATTGCATGTACCTGAGTGGGTCTCAATGCAATGGCTCGTATCTCCACAATTGCTTTTCCTTGCAGGGCTAAAACATCAGGTTTCCGAACAGAGGTCCTCTCACAGAAGTCAGTCTTAAGAAGCAGCATTTATATTAAACGCTAGAGCCAAGGAAAATAGACATATTCACGCGGATTTATGTTGTTTAACCTGAACCAATTTCAGCCGGTTCAGTTCACATTCTCGTCTATTAAGTAGTACACAACAAAGGGTTAGCATAAACTCAGTTTCATTATAGAAAAATCAGTTGATGGATTTTAGTGCAACCTGACTGCCATCAGAAAGTAAAATTTCAAAACTGCATTTTAAACACTGTTTTTATATTTATAACGTGCCAATAAGGTTTGAAAAGAAGTGGAACAAAATGGCTGGACATGTTGCATGCCGACCCTCGTGAAGTAATTTCTAGACATGTTTTAGAAAATGATGCCTTTTTGTAGATGATTTAGCTCACAAAAAAGTATTAACAAGTCAAGTTCATCATTGAATACTTATTATCTCTTCTTCTAACGCCATTAGGAGGCGAATTAGACAATTTTGCCCTTGTCTTTGGCTAGGGCTATGAATACAATTCGAATGAGATTACATTCGAGGCAAGTCTGCTTGAATACAACCAAAATACCAGTTGCATGGCCACTGTTTTTCTGCTCCAAAAAACCTTGCTTTAAAATACCCCCAAAGATTTCTAGCTGTTTTTAAACCGGCTTTCCTTTATTTCCACTAAACAGTTAACTGCATTGGTAATAAATAGATACGGTTTTACTGAATAAATGTCACTGAAACTTGGCAGTCTGATATTCAAACGGTTAATGAATCAACAGCCCTCAGCTAAGCAGGACAAATGGGACCCATTCCTAGACTATGAGTTTATTACCTGACAGAATTCGACAACTTAATCTTTCCCTGCCAGGTTGAAGTATTAATTGTTGACCACCATAAGGTGAATGAAGAAAGATTGGGCCTGCTTAGCGACAATCAAACAAACTAATGGGACCATCACAGACTGATATCATAATGGGTTGAGCTTCATGACTTGCTCAAGTTTACCTGAATGACTAAGGAAAACTCAGTAACATTGTCAATCAGTCCACATCAGGTTAAATCTTAAGAGATGTGTCTTTGACATAGATGCAAGCCTTTTGAGAAAAACTGTATGGGTCGTGCATCAAACCGACGAATGATTTCCAATATTTTGTAAGCATTTCGTTTGAGTTAGGCAAGGACAAAACGCGAATCTATCTTACTTTGGAATACTTATATCTTCAAGCTGAAACAGTGCTCAAGTCAGACACATAACTGAACTCGGTATAAATAGGAACCACACAACATCAGTGAACAGTAGCTTCTTACATGTTCAATTGTCTACCTTCACTAAAAGGATTGATCATAGCTTTGTTTACAAATCGACTCGAAGCACAAATGGAAACCCCTTTCATCCCACGACTCAACAATCGTTGTAAAAATTCTCCACACTTGATCCTACATACAACTTTCAGATTATGTATGCCTTATAATTTAAAACGATGTTTTCCATGATCCAAATACTCAGCTGGCTTCTTGATTTAAGCTACACATTGGGTCAGTTCTGCTGTGCAGCAAGAGCCGGATTCGCTGGCCATCCGGTTTTGCTCGAGCATCGGCGGGTTCATGCAGGCTTGCACGTGAATCGAGCCATACGTACATAAAGAGTAGATATAGACGCTGTTCTGCACATGTATACCTTGTATTCAATCCCTGAGCATATTAGCGGTAGAGTAAACTCAATGCCTTGCCATCGGTTTGTAGCATTTACGGCTGGTAACATTTATATCCTCACCTGATACTGAGCAACTGAATTGTCTGCATATTTCGTTTAGCACAGACAACTTTTCTGCGGACTTTGGAGTGCAATATACCCGATTGAGTTTGCATGTCAGTACTTAAAAAAAACATCACTACATTCAAGAACCACGTCCAGAATATTAAGCGAAATTCATTTGCCTGCCTGCAAAAGGTGGCTGTTCAGCTCACCAAACTGAGTCATCACTTTCAAGAGCTATTACTGAATATGACCCTTTGTGTGTTAGAGCACACCTTCGTCTTGACAATGGAAGTGCACCTACAGAACTGTCGTTAAACAACAATATTGAACGAGTACGAGTCAGCACCGGTTTTTTTTGTAGTTTTCTCAGCTGAGGTTAAGTAGCATAATAATACAAGCTTCAGATGTGTTGAATGAAGCCCGCGCAGGCATATGAGCTTTACCCAGCAAACTAGTGAGTCTACAGCAAACTCATTTGGAACGTTCCAACGATGTCCACTTTATGTCCATTCCAGAACAATTATAACTAGGTAAAAAGAAACAAATTGGGCTTTTCAATCTGTGCTTGTGCGGTGCTGCAATGAAGGCCGCAGTGCTTTAGTCTAAGGCCCATAAGGCCTTGTTAAATGCAGCAGTCGAAGATCGCTCAAAACTGATGAGTTCATCGATCGCTGCTTCGCGCGCGCGTCCTTCACGGACTGGCTTTTACTAGAAGACTTACCTTCGCTACTACCATTGGAGCGATAGCGCTACTTTTCCCAGTGAATCGATATACTTTCTATTCAATTGTAAAAATCCTGGCTTTTTTGCAAGTTCGCACCAAGATGGGTGTTTTGCAACCTTGTAAAGATGCACTCGCGTGAGTTCAGCTGTGACGCGTCCTAACCTGATCAATCCCACAAATCTTGGGGCTTTTTGTCAACACAGTTTGTTTTCAGTTTTGGTCATATGGTGTTTTGTCGTTGTTATGATCCAGCGGTTAACAACCATAACGGTTAAAAATATTGAACGCTTTCCAAGAAAATTTTAAATGCTCATGTAGAAATGTCTTGTTGTCTTGAGTTTTGTTGTTTACTATGGTTTCACTGAATGGTCAGTTAAATGGAAGCGAAAGTGCGCGTTATAGCAGCTGAAGTACAGCAAGTTTCAAGTTTTAATATTAGCTGAAACGCGCCTTGGAGACTTTTATTGTAGTCAGGAACAACGTATAGTTGAACTAATACAGCTTAAATCTTTCACTTTCAAGCGGCTTTTCAGATGTTGTAATGACTGAAGTTCTGCATCTTAATTAGAGTTCCATTCCTCAAATCCTATATCTTTTCATATATAGTAGCTATTCACTGGTGAAATATTCCTGGATAGTGTTGTCCTTTTTCTATCAACCTTGCGGCTTATAACATGTTCAACAAAACACCTGTTTACCTGAGCACAGACTTGCGCTTAGAGTTATTTATGACGTTAGTAAAATTAGGCAGACTTTTGACTGTAAACTCATTCCACCTGCCTGAGTCAGGAAAAAAGCGAAAAACAACGGTTTTCACCAACCTTGACAACCTTTCTTGGTCCCAGCCATGAGTTAAACCCTGACTCGCCTGATTTTTCGGTGTGGAAAACATTGCTTTCCCGCGCTTAGCAAGATCATATGCCCAAGCTTACAGGAGCAGTTATAACTTCCTCTTTGGACCTAAAGTCATACGATTTTTCAGTCGTTTGCTAGCTTGAAAGTGAATAACATAATGACGAAAGCAGTGCCCTTTGACCCCGTTGTAGCGTTGAGTCTGATATAGAAGCGCACTGCAACGGAGCGAAGAAGCAAAAGTCGCAATTTCCATCAGCGTCTGTAAACCATGTCAGGTAGAAGATTAGCCACAAAACAGGAAATATATGCCGTTTTTTTGGTTTACTTCGCTATCAGTCTTTATCAATTTCTTCAATATTGGCTGAAAAAGGCAACAGTGCTGTTTTTTCCCCCGAAACTCATACGATGAAATGCAAAATTCTCCTTTCATTTAATAATGGGAGTCTGGAACACAGGAAGTTTTAAGACCACGTGACCTCGTATTGGACTGACCCGTAGATGTTCTAGAAAAATTGGAGTTCTTTTGTTATAAACCGATAATAAAATGGAAAATATGTTTCCACATTGCAATTTTTTATTGTAAACCAGCCCCTGAATAACTTCGACATGGCACAAAACCTTAAAAGGGAAGATAGAGGTATATCTTCAAATATTATTTTGCTTTGTGAACAAACATGCAATTGCAAGTAACACAATATTTTCTGACGTAGAAAAAATCTCTATAAAGTAGGATTGAAAACAAACCATACTGTGTAAGAAACCCGGCGACGGTCCGGAGCGGTTGAAGCAGTACAAAGGAAAAATATTTCAACAAAGGAGATGCAAATTTTGAAACGGAGCCGTGAACAGAAAATAGCATTTCTCTTTTGGGCAAGGACTTTGCACACTACTTGCCGCCGCAAAATAAACAAGATCTTCGTTTCTCGGAAGAAACACTTTCCATGACACGAACAAAGCAGAATAGAATGTTTTCAACGCTTTTCTTTTAATTTAATACTCCTAAGGATCTGAAAAATGGTTTTGTTGTCGAGATATGGCAGAGATAAAATTGCTCCATCTTGGAAGGGGCCTTTTATGAGTCCTACGCTTAAAGCCTGAATAGCATTTAGCGAAGGACCGCTAAATAAAATCAATTTATAAGCACAAAACGTTGTTATATCGCTAGAGTGGAAAAAACTAGAGTAGTTAGCGACGATTCAAAATCTAAGAGATTCAAATAATACGTGCACAAAATGTTCTCGCGCTAGAAAAAATATTTTTGAGAACTATTTTGGAACTTTTTGGGGCATCTTGAAAAGTCTTATTGATAAGTGAATAAGTGATTTTTGCCACCAGCTTTTCCCTCTGAAGGTATAGAGGAGACAAAAGAATCATATGTTTTAGTCCATTTGCCGTGCGGATTAAAAATTCGGTTGAAAAATGTCTCTCAAGCATTTTTCCTCATGGTAGTTTAAAAAGTAATTTTACAAATTTTGGATGGGAGTCATAGAGTTAAGAACTATAGGCTGTTACCTGTTTATTATTTAATTTGAAACATAGCATTTGGCGATACAGGTAAACAATTACTCCGTTTTTACCATATGAATGATAAATATTCAAATTACATAAATTATATAGTTTACTTACGAGTAAAGCGTCCCAGCTGCCCAAATGCGTGATAAAAATCAAGAAATACCAAATACCAGATTTTTTGTGTACATTAAGCGTGTTTAACTTGACTTGACACTCCATTTGTTCTCCGAATGATCTGCACTGCTGTTTTTTTTTTTTAAGACCGACTTGAAATATTGACCGTGTGTGACACAGCTAATATATGGAATAGCTTATATATCCACAGGTGAAAAACACATTCTAGCTAGGTTCGACTGGTGAAACGGTCTGAAGGAGAAAAACCGTGAGCGGAAAGAATACTTTTTACCAAGCAGTAACGAATGGACATTCCATACCATTATAATTTATTAAGGGCCTCAGTGCAAAGCCCACCTCTGAGTTATACATGGGCTGGATCAGTGTTCACTTTACAGCCACTCGCTGTTGTTTATGACTTCAAATGATCAGAATTATTATGTGTTAAAGGTGGAAATGTTCCATCAAAACACATGCGGTGTGTCAACGAGCTTTCAAAATGAAAATATTGGGCATAAGAGTGCAAGACTATTTCAACTCAGCTTCATCCCGGGAGGCTTACATAGAACACCTGGTGAACACTGAGTTTACAGTTAATTTCTTTGGAAGCTATGATGATGCTAAGTACATGTGATTGTTCTACAGATATGCAGTTTGTTTGTTGCCTGATTAGGATAAATATTAAAACGTCGTTGACTGTTTATAAGTTAAGGGACTTAAAAATAAACGTATACATTCTAAAATACACGTGGGTCGAATCGAAACGAATAAAAACTGATTTGCAGTCGAGGTGTGTTAGGGCAGTATATCAGTTAGCTTTCAAGATGTCGACCAGAGTGCAGAATTGTCTTCTCTTCTCAGAAAAGCAATTGAAAAACACATTCCAGGTTCGATTGGTGAAGTTTGCGTAGGGAGAAAAGCCCTCCAGAGCGAAAAGAATATTTGTACCTAGCAGGCTCAGTTTTTCACTGCATGCAAAGCCCACCATTGTGTTATACATGGGCTGGATGTTCACTTTACAGAATGGTCAGAATTATTATCTGTTAAAGATGGAAATGTTCCATAAAAACATGTGCAGTGTGTCAACGAGCTTTCAAACTGAAAATATTGGGCATAAGAGTGCAAAACTGAGCTGCTTTCAACTCAACTTCATCCCGCCGGGAAAGACTTACAAATACAACACCTGATGAACACTAAGTTTACACTTAATTTCTTTGGAAACTGTGATGATGTTAAGGACATGTGATTATTCTACAGATATGCAGTTTGTTTGTTGCCATATTAGGGTAACTTGAACCGGTTGTTGACTGTTTATAAGTTAATGGACTTTAAAATAAACGTGACCATTATAAAATACACGTGGGTCGGATCGAAACGAATAAAAGATGACTTACAGTCGAGGAGTGTTAGGGCAGAAGATGTTAGCTTTCAAGATGGAATCGACCACAGTGCGGAATTGTCTTTTCTTCTCAGGAAATTGATTAAGTAGCTAATGTGTCTAGGGCTTCTTTAGTTTTGACTTTTCGTTTCCCTTGAACGGAACAGCTGTTTCAATCTTAAAAAGACTGATGACATCCGGGTTCCATTGGACCCCAAAGACTGAGCAAGAGAGCGACCTTCCTCCCTTTCATCTAAACTAGCCTGGGTAACAAAACGCTTCGACGATGATATATGATAAAGGAACACGGTATGGCTTCAAACCAGCACAACATGACAAAGCATTCAGATCCCTCCATTCTGCTCCAGTACAGCACAGTTGATGTAGTCAGAAGATGAGCAGGAAATTATTCAGCTAATTAAGTATATCCAAAACATTGAATCAGTTCTGCAAACACGCAACTCTTATAACACCCTTGTTATCAAAACTATACCTTAAGCTTTTTTCAGATTAATGCCCATCAGCTCATTGCGCGATCGTCATTTAATGAAGCCGTAAAACTATCTTTTAAATAATTGATCATCGAGTTTAACAATCCTGTTTGCGATGTTGCTCGAGTGCTTGTCACAAAGGTACTGGCGTTGCGGTTCAGCGGAGGGCTTGCTTATTTGGTTTGCGCACCCCACCAGACTGTCTGCGCCAACAGTTAACTGAGGTTGACCATATAGGCATATGAGCGGTATTTTATTTTAGATCGAGTGCTCTCACATTATTTTTGGCAGAGCTGCGCCTGATACAGCTCGCAATGCAGCTTACGTTTATACGAGATTCCTTAATGGTGTTCTAACTAAAAAACGTAAGCGACGCTTTGGGACCCGCGGTAGTGAGTGCTAATTGTATGTATACTTAAGCTTAAGCAGCACCTCAGCTCTCTTTCCAGCTCCATCTCAATGGCTCCGTTTGTGGTCAGTCAGTATTACTGATAGTTGTCCCGATCTAGCTAGTTTCAGTCACTTTCAGACGTGCAGGACGCTGCATTGCGTGCCAAGAGTACAGCTTTTATTTGATTAGCCTGCGTAAGGCAAGGTTGACACAGTTGCTGCTAGCGAAAGATGCCGATGGCTAGGTTATTTAACTTTTGGATGTTGCCTCAATGAGTCACTGATTCGTCGAGTTTTTTGTAAAAAGCCAACAGGTTTGGGCAGAGATACGGGATTACGGACCGCCTTTTGGTGCAACAAGCTAGATAATCGTAGTGAATTTTTGAAAATCGGATCAAGAAACAAGCGACGTATTCAACTGGCTTTCATTTTCATCAAGCAATTTTACTGTCTTACCTCCACTATCAAACCATGTATTGAAAACAGCCTTGAAAGAACTTCTTTCTCTCCGCCTATAAGAATCGCGGTGTTTCGGTCCCCAACCGATCTGCGCTTCCAGAATATGTTTATACAGCGCAGGGGCTTATGGACTCACGATTCTGAAAGACAAGCCACGTGACTATATGACGTCCTATGAGAAGGTGCCAATCAGCCGCAAGTAAGCTGGGTGAGATCAACTCCATAGTAAACAAGGCAAGTTATGAGGGAAAGACAAAACATCGACTGGGGGATGCCGTTTTGATGTGCCTTGCAGATTCTCATAACTAACCGGATAAGAAAATCACAGTGACCAGTTGAGAGAATTGATCTTTCGATTGGATCCCTATCAGAGTTCAAAATTTATTTCAAACGACTCGAAATGGGCCAAGAAAAGTAACCAATTTTCCCTCCTCGTAACAATATCCGATTAGTGTGTCTAAAATGCGGAAAATACTGAAGAATTCACTCGACAGAAGTTGAAGGCAACAAGGATACAGTCTACAAAGTTAAATTTAAATCTGTCAGTGCTTTCCGCTGTAGATAAGTTGTCTTTCTACTCAATCAAAAATGCTAAGATTGTTTGAAACAGGAAAGAATATTTCAAAAACTTTGCTTATTACAAAAATAAGTCATTGGTGGAAAATTCTTCGAATCTTTTCATCACTAGTTCTTGAGGCACCTGACTACGAGGTTTAAATTCTTTCTTTGTATTTTTGGTTTCGATACGGATGTTCATAGTTTGCTAAATTGGATTGCTTTCGATCAGAAAAAAAGAGAGAAATAACATTTTCCACTGCTTTCAAGAATCACAGTCGCTCGCAGTTTGAAAGAGGAACTAATACCCCATGACAAAAGTGGTGTTGTTTTTCTCCCGTACGTCACTTTATTTAACGAAAACGGATCTTTTCTTTTTAATTAGTTCGATCATTGAAGACCACTGACACATCGACGTCACCATAACGGCTGATTGCCAGATGAAATTTGCAATGTTGGCAGAATTTTGTTGAGTTAACTTATGACTTATCAGTGCAAGAAGAAAAAAACCGCATACTAAGCGCTGTGAAATATGCCTTTTGTGCACTAAAAACAAATGTATCATGGTTTATTGATTTACAAATTCGAGTAACTGAAATTTGTGCTGATTTGAGGAATGCATACCAGGAAACTTTGATGCGGTCATCAATTAAAATATAGAAGCTTGCTCGAGTTTATTAAACGAGTTCTGCAAGTATTGACAACAACACCATAAATTAATATTGTAGCGGTAGATTTTTGCTAGAGAACTTTTGCGAATCGAATAGTTTGCTGGCAGACGAAAACCGCCTGTTTTACGAATTAGTACTTGATAAATTAACAAAGTTTGACATTTTTTTTATAACTTTTGATTCTTTTTCTGTGAATGTTCAACTGAAGAGCGACTTCTTTTAGAGACTTAAGATAACTTGTCTTCATCAGATCACCCGCATAAGTAATCAGTACCCGTGAACTCCTCTCTAATTTATAATACAGTAAACATGTAACAGAACTGTTATCAAAACTTTCGCAGTTCAAACTCGGCTTATCTTGAAGATTAGCACTGATTAATACGAATGATATACACTAAACCGTCAAGTGAACTTGTAACAATCACAATTTTTCTCTCAAAATACTGCCGTTTTATTACTTACCAACACAGGTGGTTTTCAGTCCTTCTGTCTTCTGTGAAGTTATCGAAGAAATGGCCTTTCGCAATTTTTGCGCAATGACGTGTTTTTCTTATTGTCACGCTACTAAACTACATGACCTTTTGACACTGCCTTAGCGTTTTCCTAGAAAAGAAGGAAGGGTATGTGAAATCTCCTTTTACTTTCGGTATGATTTCTTAGAAAACCTGGAAGAAGCAAATTTTATCTTGTCCTCTCCCCAGTTGGGTTACATTGTGTAAGTATGCGAGGAACTGGGTCCAAGGCAACAAGATCCAAACAAAGATGGCGTCTCAACCGCGTTTGTCCGAAGGTTTTTCCATTGTAGTGACCTGCAGAATGACTACTTTCTGATGAAAATTTGACTATGGCAAGTAAATACTCACGGATTTTAATTTTGACTGGAATATATGGGGAGAAGATGGAAAATTACACTATGCAAACAACACTAGCGACCACAGCCGCTTCAACAGTGAGATACTGAGATGTCATTTGGTGGGAAATCGTTCAAGAGAGAGGAGCTGCGTTTAAAGCAAGAGCTCCAGAACCTAACTAGACAATCAAAGAGTGAATTTGTTCGCTTGAATAGGGATGAGAAGTCGAAGCTGCTTGAAAGCAGCTCAAAAGCTTCACTGGCTCAGGGAAGCCAACCTACAAATCGCCAGCCAGCGAAGAAAACTACGAAAAGCAAGCGAAAAATGACCAAGAATACCGATGCAGGAAATGATGACTCCGACGGAGAAATTCCCCCGCCAAGCCCATCTATCGATTTAGATTCAGAGCTTAGAACAATAACGCCAGACTCTGATATTGTCGCAACAACAGCTCAAGATGGTGTTGATCGCAAGACTTCGGATTTGATATCTCGATCGACTGGCGTGCCTTCTATCCGTTCAAAAGTGGATTTGAATGTTGTAATGTATGGGAAAGGACTTGGAGAAGAAAACAGTTCAACGGTGAAGCAAAAAGAAAAGGTAAATATTTATTATATTATTATTTAAACAAGTAAAGTTGTACATATGTTCAATTTGATTTTTATCTCCTGATCATGAAAGTGTATTAGCTGAAGCTAAAAAAGTATAACTTTACCTCATTTGCACTTGAAAGAAAAATTCAGATTAAAAACTGATCGACTGACGAGGCTGTTGTTACAGCAAAACTAGTTTTGTGAATTTAGAAGTGTGTTGAAAGTATTCTTATTTGAATTTTTCTTTTAAGTGCAAATTTGATTTTTATTTTCCTTAATTTTATATGAGACAAAGGAAAGTTACAAATGCTCAAAAACATTTCATGATGTATAATATTGAAAAAAGTTTTAATCCAGGAGTTGCCAATAATTTGCGCCTTCTCAACCCTCCAAAACTGTTGTTAAAAGTAGACCTCCACCAATTCAACCACCATGTCAAAGATCCAAACTTTCCCCCTCAGTCCCCCACCAACTACTGAAAACATGAACATGTAAAATCATCAGAATGGCCTTTTTAACCGCACAGCCATAGGCGTGAGCGGGTCATGTTCTGCCTTCGGTTTATTTTTTAAAAAAAAATTTTTTTTGTCGGTGACTATTCCTGTACTCCCATTCCCAATTGTTGTCACCAGATGATGTCTACCTTAGCCAATTACAGGCCATTTCTCAGCTCTTTTCGTCATATCCCCCCTCAGAATAGTTTTGTCAAGTTAGCGAATCAACTATTCAGATAAAAAATGGCTGCGGTCAGGAGAGATGTTTATTTGGTCAAACTTGGGTTAAAATCCCTCAGAGATGGATGTCAGGACATTAAAGGGAAACTGACGGCAAAATTAGTGCAATTTTTTATGTTCTCTATGCTTTCTTCATACATTTAATAATCAATATCTGCAAAAATTTTGATTCTATCAACAAAGAGGAATTTACTACAATTTTTTTTATTCGCTCATATGGCCGCCATTTTGAATACATGCGGTTTTAAGGTCACATGGTTTGTACGTCACACGTGTGTAAGACATGGTTGCGATCAGATCGGATAAGAGAAAAACAAGCCATGTTGCGTTTACAAAACAAGACACTTGGAAAACCCAAACTGCCGGTATAATGCCTCGAAGAAATGTTATATGTTCAGAAAAGAGTAGTTATGAAGGAAAAGTATCCGGGAAAAAACCAAAACAAAATTATATAAATTTTTTTCATGTTGGTGTAATCCAAGGAATCTCCTTATTAAAACGACCCTCAGGGTCATCTACTTTGGTCACTGTGATGCTATTGTTACTACAGTAATGTATAGATTTGGCTAGAATTCACATAATAAACCTTGATTGTAAATTGCATCTTTATAATACGTTGCTATTGTCCATTATCTTCAGCAAATTTGTGTTTTACATGCTGACTAAACTTTTCCAGTTGTCCTTCGAAAAGACTTGCTCGACAACCAGATCACTTTTCACACGTCTAAAAGCGGAATGTTCGGCTTTTGCAGAAACTGGCAATCGACGACTACTAGCTGAACTTGGACCTTTGTTTTCACTTTCTTCATTTATATCTTTTAAACTATCGTCAGCACACTTGGGCTCTATACGCTATGTAGTGTTTGCGCGTAAGTGCTCAGTATATAAATGCACGATTTTGTGACATATTATTGTCGCTGGTGAAGACAGCTGAGATTACGATCAGCTTGTTTTCGAATTCCGTTCGAAGTGTTTAAAGGTTAAAGATTGCTTACCTTTGTAAGAAGTATGTAATGGCGAACAACGAAAGCTTGGATGAACAACAAAAGAGGCAACAGCAAAAAAAAAAGGACAACCTGGGAAGCGTTGTGTTGTTATTTTCTTCAACAAAACAGTGCAGATGGAGTGAGCCTTCATCAGTTTCCAGCAGATGAAAATGTGAGATGACAATGGATTGTTGTGCGCTTCAAAAGAGAATCGAGTAGTTGGACGCCGGGGTCCGGTCACATCTGCAGCGCTCATTTTGCAGACGACAGCTACGAAGGATTCGGCACAACGTTAGCCGGGTTTTCAATTTGTACTTGGTTCTATTAATTGACAAAATTTGCAGTCACAATTTTATGGAGAAGTTATTGTTAATGTTCATGTAGGTACTGATTTGCTTATTTGAAAACAACTAAAAGATACTTGCATTTTTTAGATTACTTCTTCAAGAAAAGCCCTGGTAAAATAGTAACTGACACATCAGCTTTTTTTGATAAGTATATTGGTACAAAACACCTTCCTTATTTAAGACATGCAACCATGAACTAATGAGTTGGGAGTATGAAATCATATCAGGAGTTTCCTCTACAGTAGAGAACTGTTGATGCTTGATGTTTACTGTTACTAAAATGAAGTCAGTCTGTCACCTACATCGTTTGAGAACCAGAGGGGAAAGTTCCAAACACAAGAAAAATTCCAGATATCAATTAACCTTTTCACCTGCCAGTCTATAGCCTAAACTCTGACTAAGAAAAACAATGTACATCATAAATTTAGCCTGCGTGGCAGGCGTCCGAAGGGGAGGGAAAGGGGAAAGATAAGCGGGTGAAGCGCGAGAAGATCGGACGCAGGAGGTTCGCGGTAGGGGACGCCTGCAAGGACGCTATTGTTTTCTTCATTCCGCCCTCTAATTAACTATGCAAAACCCACTCGACTGTGGAATGTCTGGCTGTCAAAATTATCCAATCAGAATCACAACACTTCTTTCGTGACAAAATCTGTAGGCCCCAATGGGTTCTCGTATTTCTTGTTTATGTTGTTTTGCACGAAAAATTGAATTTTAAAGTTTGAAGACCTTAGCTTCGGACGTTGGGAAAATTAAAGCGAGGAGAGGCCAGCCCAAAAAGAAAGCAATTGTAACAATGTTTGTAGAGTTTGCCAGGTAAATCTAAAAGTAACATATTAATGGCAAATGTGCGGCTAAAGCTTTTGGAAATATATTCAAACCGTCGCGACAAAAGAAATACATTCAGAGTTGTCTTAAGTGAATCTCTAAAGAGCGTTGGGATAACAGTGCTTGCTTCTTACATCGATTCGCAGTTGGCCTGTAGTGCCTGTTCATGTTTCAACTGCATGCGACTCACAAGCCACTAAACTGCTACTCAGTAGTGTTCTTCTTCAGTGACTGTAGAAATCGCTTATCAGTGGCACTTAATTCCGTAGATGCACAGGCAACGTCAAATTTGCCCCCTTCGATGTCTTCCAAACAAACTAGCTTCTGAGCAAAATATCAGGCAGTCAAATTCATGGCCTCGACTTCCATAATGTGGTCGCTAGTAATTCTGAAAAGAGGCGTTATTACTAACATCGGCTAACATATGATGTATTAGTTCGAAACGATCTCTTGATTTATCCGCCTTGTCAGTTGAAAAAGACCGTAATGGTCGGAGTGACAGATCGCTGACCAATCAGAAGGTTGGATTAAGTAAATCATTAAATCTGACCAATCAGGATTTTTACGTTCGTCTGGTGGACATAAAAAACAAAGAAAACAATAGCGTCCTTGCAGGCTGTCCCTTCTCCCTTCGCACTCATTTTGACTTTCCTCCTTTATACCTTTCTACGGCCTGCCACGCAGGCTATCATAAATTCGGATAGTATACAGACCTTTGGCCGCCTAGCAAAACATTTACATAATTTACACAAGTTTTAGCGATGTAATTAGCATGGTATTTTTACCTTCTTAATTTTATTGTAATAAAATTTTTAGATTCTTGGAGGCGCGGTGGCCTCGTGGTTTAAGTGCACTCGGCATCATATCAAACAATTAATCCGGGTTCAAGCCCTGGCTGGGGACATTGTGTTGTGCTCTTAGGCAAGACACTTAACTCTCACAGTTCCTCTCTCTATCTAGGTGTATAAATGGGTACCAGCGCATTTACTGCTGGGGATAATCCTGCGATGGACTAGTATCCCATCCAGGGGGGAGCAGAAAAACTCTCACTTGCATCACGCTGTGAGAACCGGAGATAAGTGCCAGCCTGAAAAACAACTTGGCTTGTATGCAGACTTTGTTCTTACAATATTTAGGTACAGGACCCTTATGGATACCAGCCTAAACAGTCCACCTTGTCTAATTAAAGCTTTACTTTACCACAAGTTCCCCTAGAAAAAAGCCCCCCACTCCCCCCCCCCCTTCCCACCCCCACTACATACACAATTGTTATATTTGGCAAGCCACTACAGCTACTCCTCTGCATATTGGAAACCGGTGAATGTCATGTCTACTTCTAGTCGGTTAGGCTCTGGAAAGTGGGCGCGAATGCAGTTCACAGCACATGAAGGCAAAGGCACCCGAATTTCTGATCCTAAGAACCCCCAACACCACCTCACTAACTGCCTGTAGGCTATGGGACGATTTTTTTGATGTTCTGGACCCTCATGCGCTTTGCTACCATATTGCTATTTGTATTGCAGCCATGCAGTCAGTCTACAAAACCCACACATTCAGACAAACTGCCTGGTTTTTCCAGCTGCTCAACTGCGACAGCTTCTAGATTTTGTTCTTGACAACAACTATTTCTTGACAGCAGATGTTCTCTTCCTCTCGCAACATCTGCTGGCAGTTTCCACACAGACACCTTGCCAGACAATCATTAAAAACGACTGCAATGTAGGATAAGAAAAAAAGAGAACGTTTTTGCTGAATCGATAGATATTGCTTGGCTTTACAATTGTAAACAGCTTATTATCTTTGTTATTGTCTGCTCACAAAGCAAATATTCATATAAGTGAATATATGAAGTGCTAGATTCTTGTGGTCGTTGTTCATTTCGGGAATAATCTTGCCATTACTTAATTACCATGTGAAATGAATTTAACTTGTTGTCTCCAAGGAAGATATGAAGATATGAAGTACTATCCTTATTTTAAGTTTGTCTTGCAAATGAAAGTGTACACTACGTGAAGACTTGTTACATTGTAATGTTACTCATCAGCTGTCTGAGAATACCCTGTAACGAGAAAAGGACAATGTGTATTTTTAACCCGGCCTGACAAGAATGACCCCAGTACAGTTAAGTGCAGAACAGTCTCTCGACCGCCGGAAATAATCCACGCTCCAAATAACTTTGACGGCATTAACCCTTTTTGTTGGTTTTGAAATAAATGTCCATCAGCTTTATTCAATAATTTATGGGCTTAGAACTGGATCAAGACGAAAAGATGAGCACCAAAACGTAACATCAATGGCCTTTCATTAGCTTTGTAAATAAAAATAAACATGACCGCTATAAGTCTGTTCGCAAATGTTCAACAAAAAAACCGCAGTATCCAGTGGAATATGAGCACATTTATTATGTTACTTTTCTTTTTCTGAAATAGTCATATATATTTATGTTTGTTTGTTAAATAAGTAAATGTGTTGAATGCTGTCAATAAAAATGAAAAGTTTTTACCATTCATCGCTGTCAAGGACACGGCGGCTGCGAGTTTCAGTGCCAGTGTCACTGGTATCTTCTTCCGATTCTCTCGGCTCGGTATTTCTACCGGGCGGCTCAAATCACCAAGGTTGAATCCCCTGGAAAGGTTCCACGTCAGATTCGACTATCTTATCTTCGCCGGCTACCTCCAAGTCTAAAGAATCGGATGCCGAAGTGGAAGTGCTATTGCTGTTGTTAGAGTCAGCCATGTTTACATTTACACACGTGTGACGTATCATGTCACTTGATCAAAATCGAAGCGTTCATGGCGGGGATGTTCATGCAGTCCGCGCTAATCAACGCTTTATGCTAAAATTACGCCGATAAAAAGCATCTAAGGACGTTTGTCTTATAACATATTTGTTTAATGAAGCATTTGAAAGATATTTCTAAAAATGTACTTTGTAGCCGTCAGTTGCCCTTTAATTTTGCAAGGATAAAGAATCTAATTTGGGACCAGTTGCTGGCTACTAAGGCTAAAATTATCCAGAGTTAAGCTTTATTTTCGTTTTGCGTGCACAACACAGGAGTTGATTGTTTCTGTTCACTTTCGAAGGGAATATTCAATTGGCTAAAAAATATATTATGTCTGGTGTCAGCCGTGGAATGCGCTGACGGTAATAAATAAGATCGTTTTTACTTCGCCAGAAGCCAAGGTGGCATTTTCTCGGGAAAAAAAATTAAAACCTTAGTGCTCGTCAAAAACCCTTTTAACATATGTAAATTTACCTTTATTCATTTGAAAGGTCAAGGTATTTTTTCCTTAGACGTAAACAAAATTCTCCGATTACAATTACGCTAGACTCGCGTTATGCAAAGAATGTAATCACATACGCCTTTCAGCATATATATGAGTCACGTTTCACGTCATGAAATTTGGTCGTTATGTAACAGTAGATGATGGCGGTAACTATGTCGTGTTTTACGAGCTGAATGTTCGCATAACGATTAAAAAATAATAAAAGAGCGCGGTACATAGTGCTAAGACTGAAACAAGTTAATTAATTTTTAAAGCGTGGTTACCGATTTACTAAATCGTCTTGTTTATACTGAAGTAGTGATCCATCCAGAAATAGGTAGTAGTGAGTCCAGAGTCTTGCACAGCCAAAAACCTGTGAGTCCCTCAGACAAAAGAGTGAGTCCCATACAGCATTTTAGCTCATTTCCTGTGGAGAATGTGGTCAGCATTTGATAACACAGGGGTGAAATAGTTTTCTGCGCCCGCAATATGATGACAATCCTCACAAAACCTCTAACCCTAACCCTAACCATTGGTCACTAAATCCACCTCACCCGATGTTATTTAATGCTAATCTTCGTGGAACGTCCGTAGCTTTGTAACCAGGTAATTTCATGGAAACTAGTTTCCAGGCTCTTTGGTCAAAGACCTGGAGGTTAAAATTTGTCACAAATGAACTGGTGTGTTTTCATTGCTGTTTTAGGAGAAAACTTTCTTTAATATAACCAATCACTTCAGAATTTTTGCTTTTGGGCTTGTAAGGAAGCTGCTTTATCGCTAATATGGTTCAATTTTTTTTTGTTTTATGTGGAAAAATGCTCTGATTATGTGGATGCAGATGATAGCGAAATTTGTGGTTCTGCATTGCTGCATCCTGTCAGATGCCCTGTCCGAATGGACACATGCAAAACTAAGTTTGTGCTTTTTTTTTGGAAATTTATTAGTCTGAGACACGGGACTTGCAGGTAGATGGAGCACTGCTGAACACGCATTATCCATCTTGACGAACTTGGGCATGCATTTGCAGCTCGTTCCGGGCACAAGACGTATTATGTGTCCAAACGAGCTATCACTTGTAGGGCATTGTTCAAGATGAATTTCGAAGGATAGACTTTCATCTACAGGTATAATGCATCTTGTGCCTGTCTTTACTAGAGACACATAACCAGACGGACTGCAAATGTTTGTCCAAGTTCGTCCAGATGGTAAGGGAGGAGGATTTGAACCAGGGACCTCCAGATTACAAATCCAGTACCCACCTAGAATGTGTCAGAGTTTAAACTTAAACATAATTAATTATTACAAATTATGTAAGAGGCATTTTCTAAGAAGTTCTTTTAAAGTTCTTTGAATTAATTAATTAATTGATTTGAAACAAACAAACTTGTCAGAGCAAGTAGATAAGTGAATTCATATGTACAATGCATTAAGTCTGTATTGATTTATTTTTCCCAAGAATTCAACAGCAAAGCGACGGTCAGCACACTCAAGAAGTTCAAACACTTCACAAAGATCCCCTCAGCCAGAGGACGCTTTCATCAAGAAGCCAGCTATACTTGGCTCTCAAAGTACTGCTGTAGCTGTGCAGCTTGCACATCGACCTGCGCCCAAACAAAGACCGAGCTCCAGGGCCTCACATCAAGGATCAGTCAAGAGTCGAGCTTCTTCTGTTAAGTATGTTTAATACTTGAATTTGTTTATTTCACCAAGAGGGCTCAAATCCCTTTCCTTACATTTGCTTATTACATAGGCTTAGATCAATTTTTGCCCTTGATTTTTACCCTAGATCATCAGCCTCCTCCTTTCTGTTTATGAGTAGGTTGTATTATCTTGAGAATGCTTCCTGTCTCTGCAGCAATTTTTCCTGTTAAGCTAGGTACTCACATGTACATTGTGACAAGCATTTTAATTTGGCCATTTTCGACATATTAAAATTCTAACATGGCTCTGAGGTTTGGGGGAAAAAAACAAAAGAAATCACATCGCAGTTGACAGATGAATTCAAATCATTTCTTTTGTTTTAATTCCCCAAACCTTGGAGCCATGTTAGAATTTTAATATGTCTAAAAATGGCCTACATGTATTGAGTCTAAGTACAAAACAGGCAATACAGTAACTACAGGAAATGTGAGAAAATTTACTGTAAGTTTTGCTTTTTTGCATTCAATGTGATGATACAAACACTGCTGTTTTTCTTCAAGGTCGTGCAAATTCCTTGACCTTTCTTCTTCAGTGTACTTGCAATCATAAACCTATAGGGAGCCACCTTAAAGAATATATCTGAAGATTACATACAATAGTACATTAACTACAAGAGATTCATGGAAAGTTGTGATCTTGAGTGCTGCAAGCATATGTATAATCATGCATTTTCACACTTTAACCCTTAAAGCCCCAAGGGGGTCTCCCTTTGACGAGTAAAATGGTCTGGCATTAGACAGAGTAAAATCTATCAGTCACTCTTAGGGAGTAAAGGGTTAAATCACTTGCTGCAGCTCGTGATTTACAAATTCTTCTCGTGTTCTATCAACATCCCACATATCAGCCTATAAACCATAGAAACTTGTGGTCTATTGCTTAAATAAAAATTTTGGGGAGGCAAGTGGGAATGATCATTTACAATTCATCTGTACAGTCCTGTATTTCAATGTTTGCAGGAATGAAGAAATCTGGCACCCAACCACACCCACTTTATGGGATGAGGAGGGTGGCATTCTTAACATTGCGAAGAATGAAGCAGATAGTGGTGAAGAAGATGATGGATTAGCTGTTAATCAAAGTAACAATGATGGCATGAACATGCAAGAGGGTGCTAATGTAGGTTATGAGTTGGATGATGCGGAAATTCCAGTTGAATATAAAAGCAGTGGAGTAGTTCAGGAAGGTACTAATGCAGGAACTGAGGAAGTGCACCAAGAAGAAAATACTGAAAAAGATTTTCAAGTTAGTGTAGTTAAAACATCTGTTTCTGCACATGATGGGGAAGACACAAAGACAGAGGGAACCGAAGAGGAAGAAGACTCCCCAATAAACAGGATCCACTCTGAGATTCTTGAACTGACAAGGAAAATCAGCTTGCCTGAGGCAGGTATACTAAACTTGATCAGAGCAACTGAGGAAGCTGAGAATGAAGCTAAGAGGCAACAAGAGACGACAGTAGCTGCATTATCTCCATCAAAAGAAAGTTTGTTACTTTGGGCTAGGGCAGGGCATGGCAGCGGAGACTTCTCTATTCAGGGAGCATTTAGTGGGTTGTCTCCTCGTGACCTGAAGCAAACATCTACCGGTCCTTATGTATCCAAAACTCCTGCAGCTGCCACTAGAAAAGCTACATTGCCGAGTGATGAGGGAGGTAAAGTTTCTGTTGGTGATAAGAAAAGTCTGGACACAAGCCCAAAAAAAGACAGAATGATTACAATGAACAGTGAGATGGATGCTCCTGGTGATGTGAGTGTTAAGCCACAAACAGGAGAAGAAGTGCCTCACACTGCTGGCAAAGGAACAGAAACCAGGAAGAGTGAAATGACTGACAGAGATATGCTAGGTTTGTTCAAAATAATTAACTACCAGATGAGTGAGACTACCATTAGACAGACTGAGAAATCTTTTAAGGCTGGTTTTCACCAGCAACAGAGTTGAAGTTTGAGTCATACATGTAGTCCACCCAGTGGAAAATCAAAACTCAGAGTTGTAAGCGGTGTCATAAGTGCAATGGAATCGCAGTCACAAGAATCAGATTGTTTCCATTTCTTCTGATTCCATTTACGACTCCATAATGATTGCTTATGATCAAGTGAAAACTAGGCAATTTGTCAGAGTTGGAAGCAGAAACAGAAGAACCAACCAATGCAATCACAAGGTGCCAAAAACCTCCATTTCAAAAGTTCCAGAATTTTTGGTGGAATGGAAAGAGCCCAATATTTCACTTGGCTATTAGTCAATCTAATAGAATTATAAAATTAACACTGCTGGGCATGTAGAGTATGGTTTTATTAATAAGAATCTTCTGTGTCACTTTTTGCAGCATCTCAGTCTGTTACACTTTTCACAAGACAAGGGCTTGCAAGTCAAAAGACCATGACAGATGAACAGGCTATGGAGGTACATAACTAGCTTAAATTTATATGATTGTGCATTTAAGCATTTTTGATGCTCAGTACTACTAGCAATTAATATATGTAAAACAAACTCATATCCAAATTGTTCTCGCGAGCCTCCTTTTTTTCATCTTGCGTAATTGCATGGATCCGTTATTTTCTCCTAACTAAAGAGGTCATTGGGAAAACCTCAGAAAATGACTGTGTGATGGACTGAACTTTTGCCAAATACCCCCTCTAAAATTGAATGATTATTAAAGAGGTTCTTATGAACAATGAGATAATTTTTAAATTTATTTAATTTCTCATGCATGCATTCATACGACCAGAAATACAGCTCAACTGGGTTTCTCTAAACAGTCTAAACACCTGGATAGCCCAGGTTTTCAAAGCATTGGCATCACCATCCACATTTACAAAATCGCTAATTCCAAACCATCAGTTATCTACTGTTGAGCAGCCAGGCCCGCAAGAGCTTTCTACATTTTGTAACTTGCATGTTGGGGAATCCAGCTATTAATATTAATTTCGTTTTAGCCTGACCTCTAATTCAATGTTACTCAAATTTCTACAGTGCCTTTTGTTACCATCGGAAGTGGTTCCAGAAGACATCATCAGCATAAAAGGCGAGCAGGTGGAGATAACTTCTAAACAGTCTACTGTTCCTGTAAGCAGCACAGGATTTCCACTTCAAGAGTCAAACAAGCAGTGGATTGATGTCAAACAGGAGGAGAGTGTCATGTTTCTGGATTCATGGGAAGTAAAGGAAACAGAAAAAGAGAGCAAGGTATATATCACTTTTTATCAATACTGGATCATCAGGTAATGCAATTCAAGATTTTACATTGGCTCAGCCATCATTGTTTATGAGCCATTATTTCTATCAACTTTATTGGTCTCATAGGTAAAAATATGTTATGAATTATGGAGTAAAACAATAAGAAATGAAAGGTGAAGACCAAAAGGGATTGCGTGAACGGGAAAGTATCCCATGCAAGGCACAGCCCTAAATCTAGAAAGACAAAAAAAAGAGATAAAAAAGATCTAAAATGTAATAAAATTACAAGAAGTTTAATTACTAACTAATAACTATTAGTAGAATTCTACTAGTATACTAAATAAATGCAAATGCTGCAGTCTGATTGGCTGAGCTACTCATATACTATCAGCCATTAGAGTACAGTGGCTGCCAGTCGCCCACGAAATGCAATGTTTTTATAGTTTTTCCGATTTTAGATGTAAACGGGTAATTAAATTTCTGAGAAGACTAAAAGAAGCACATTTGCGGTTTCTTGACTTTAAAAACTTGAAAATATTGAAAAAGCAGGTACGCACGTAAACAAATGCAAATTTTCCAAGGACAGTTCGTTACGTGCAACTTTGTAAAGTTCAGTTAAGTTCAATGATTCCTGGGAAAATCATTGAAAACGGCCATCTGTGTTAATTTCAGTCAGAATTCTAATAAAGCAATTACAGTAGATTATGAGCTCGAGATTTCTATGAGGCGCTAATTGATTCGGCCTTCGGCCTCATCAACTATCACCTCATAGAAAACTCGAGCTCATAATCTAATTTTTTAATAGTGCACAGTAATACCATTATACCATGCTCTGCAAAATTTTTTTTTTTTAAAGTTTACATACGTGTAAGATACAAACTTCATACAAAGAAAAATGACTGTGTAAATTGAATGACTGTCTTGATGGAAAAATGAAGTGTAGGCTGTTTTACATGCAGGGGACTCCCCTTACTGCAGTTTAAATGGACTTACAGATTCATGTATTAGGGCTTGGCTATTAATTAAAATGAGATTATCAACAAGCAGAGTTAACTGGGAGATATGCTGTTGGCCAGCGGATGTTTGTTGCGGGCGTGCATACAGTATATACGTAGTTGTGCCATTGCCGTGCACTTTCACCCTTGTGATTTTGCTCTGCTTTTGCTTGTTGCTTTGCCTTTGGTTTGCCCCACCTACCCACCTCTTGGTTCATGGTGAGCCCTGGTGTTCAGGTAAGTATACTTATTGAATATTCCCCACTGAGAATCTCAGTGTGACAGGTGCTGGGGGGAGGTGACCTGTGGGAGGTTGCCATGGCTACCCCTTTATTTGCATTTTGCCCACACTTGCTCATTGCCTGCTTTGCTGTCAATGGGCACCTACCCTCCATTTTGAATATTGCCTATCGACAAGTTAAGCAAGTATTAACTCTTGATAAATATTTTATTCTTGTTTGTAGCCAGTGAAGACTCACAACATCCATCACTTCTGCACCATGCCTTCCAGAGTAGAACTTCCTCCTCATCTTTGCAAGCTCACAAGAGATGAACATACACGGGATAGATTTCACCAGGTCACAGGGAGGCAAAAAGATGTTGACTTCAAGGTACATGTACATACGTTTTCAACAATTATGGACAATGTTGCAAGATTGTAAGGTAACTCATCTTACAGTACATAATGCTTACTTGGGGAGAATGATATCTTACTCATTATGGTAATAGTTGAAAGATCAAGAGTGACAGGTCTAAACCCTACATGTACATGTACACTAGAAAAAAATTGACACGGCATGTCAAATTTTTGGCTCTGTGTAGTAATATTCTTATGTATTTATCTCCAGTGACGTACAGAACCACTGACCCATGACTACACTTGCATTTGTTTTTAGTTATCTCTTTGTAGATTATGACCTCATTATGTGTATGTACACTGTATAATAATTCAATTTCTTTGATTCTTAATGATATATATATTAATTTTATGAAAAACAGATTTTGGAAGAAGCACCTGAAGTAGATGAGGCTGAGGAAGTTCAAGGAGCAAGTGAAGATGACAAGCCTGCAGTCAAGTTGGGGAAAAGTGAAGAGAGGCGCTGGTCAGTTGTAGCTCAGAAGATTCTCATGGAAGCATTAGTGGTTGGAGATTCAGATGAAACGTTGAATAGGCTCAAGAAGGCTTCTGATAGTCTGGTGGGTTGGTTGGTTTTGCGTGTGACAGTGAACTGTTTCCTGTTTCACGTCATAGTTTTCACAATGTTGCTCGCTCATGGTATTTGGCGGTAAACAGTTTCATCGTTAGATTTCATGTGACCATGAATTGGCAATGAATGGGCAGGCTGGGAGGGAAAACCAAATTATAACAATGGTTATTGTTTGTAAGCTGTGTCTTTGTTGGTTTAGTTTTCAGCCGAGCCAGGTGAATCTCTGGACATTGTTGGGGTCAAAATGGAGCTCAAAGAGGATACTTCAAGGTAATACCCTTATAATTGTTACAAGTAGGATGTAGACAATGGTACTTATTACCTTAGGACTACAGTTCAGTGTTTTTTTTGTTTGTGGAAGGATTTTATTAATGTGCCTATGATTTAAAAAATAATTGCTGCTTATTTGAAAGGCTTTTCAAAGTAAAGAAGAATGGCGTTTTCGTTTTGTGAATATCTTTTTCTTTTTAGAGATATTTACGTTTTTGTATTATGCAAATGACAAAAGTGATGACATCATAGGTGGTTCCACTAAAACAGTACAACACTTAATCAAGAATATCTCCAGAAATATTGGAGCAGTATTCTTCAAACTTGGCACCAGAAACGTACATCACAAAAGAAACAGAATGACACCTACTACATGGCAACACTCTGGGCTCCAGTCTCTTTCTGTGGAAAACCAAATATCCCCATTTGCAATTTTTTTAAAGTGGGACAGAGGGTCTAGCTTGGCACTCAAATGGTTCCCATATTGCCTTAACTATCCCCACTAGATTGTTGTGAGCAGATGATCCTTGTTTAGGATAAAATCTGGGAATTTTAGTCTTAATTAAACAGGACCAGTGGCATAACTGTTGTCATGGCAACAGCACAACAGGTGTCATTTGGCTTCTTTTGTGATGCACAGTCCTGATGCCAAGTTTGAAGAACACTGCTTTAATATTTCTACAGATATTCTTGATTGACTGTTGTACTGTTTTAGTGAAACCACCTATGACGTCATCACTTTACTCACATATCTACTCACATATCTCTAAAACAAAAAAATATATTCTTAAAAGAAAAACGTCATTCTTCTATACTTTGAAAGGCCTTTCAAATAAGCAACAATTATTTTTTCTTCATAGGCACTTTAAGGGCCAGGCACCAGGCAAATTGACTGGCTGTGAGATATGACTTTGTCCACCTGGTTTGACCATAATTTATTACACTGTAGAAGAATTACATTGTAGTTTTAAGTTTTTCTTATCAAGGAAGTTCCGTTCAAATAGTTTTGATTGTCTGTGAGAATGATTTGCCATCCTGCTGAAAATTCTTATGAAACCCTGATTTTTTATAATTGGTGTTGCAGACTTTACTGGACTCCAGCTCCACCTAAAATGAACTTGGCCCCAGCGACCATCAAGTCACAGCTTTACCCTGAGTACCATGGTGCATCGTTGCTGCAGGAGAGCCTGGGAGTAGAACTGCACACAGTGACAGGACTGGACAGTGATGATAATGATGAAACAGAGGCCGACATGGATGATGAAGACCTGAAGGCCAGGAACAGGTAAGTACTTACTTGACAAAGAGTACTGGAAAAGGTTGTAACTTAGGATTGGGTTTTCAGATTTTAATAAGTATTAATTTGGTGATGGCCTGTGCACTGTACTGCTCAAAACTAAGGTACAAGTGGACCAATTTCCACCTTGTCACACGATGCATATGCTGTTAGTACCATGATTCTAATTTTTTGGAAGTTCATCATTCTGTTTCTCTCTAGATGGGTAGTTCCGCACCTCTCCCAGACCTGTATTAATTTTTTGTTGGTTCTGGTAACTTGTAGCTTCTATTGTTTGGATCATTAATTTACATGTATGTATCGTTTCTTGAGCCAATTGTTAATTGGTGGTTGGACAACTAAAGACCTGCCCCTCTAGATGCACGTATGATTTCCTGTTGGAAGCGATTTTGATGTCTCAATATGTTGTTTTGAATAATTTTATATTGGTGGGAAACTGAACAGAAAAATAGTTGTCTGAATCGACATCATTCCATCTGGTACAACCTTTACAGCCAGAGTTTATTCAAAATCATATTTAGATTTAACACTTGTAATTAATTAACTTCACATTGGGACTGTCCTGTTTTGCACCATTTTCTTCAGTCCATATCCCCCTACACTGTACAGTTTTGTATCTGTATACATGTACATAGTACATACTTGTATAGATGTTCAAACTCACATGACTTTGTTCCATGTATTTCTCCTTTTTTTCCTTTTGCAGAGTTCTTAGTCGAATGCATGAGTCCATGACTGATCTGAGAAAGCTCGTTGCTGATTCCCAAGTTCAAAGACCAAAAACTAACATAGATGGCATAGTCAATGGTTTTGACCCACAGACAGATGGCCAGGAGCGACAAGGTAACATGACCCAATTAATTACTCCTCATGTTCAGTGTCTTAACAAACTATTGTAAAGGTGACAATAATGTTTCACAAATAAATGTTAGAAGCTCTGAAAATGTACATGCTCATACATGTAGGCCAGAATCTCGTCTTGTTAGCATAACCGTGAGAAACTATCCAGCACAATAAATATTTTTGCAATGCTTGACGTGTTATTGTACACTGTGTAGTATTCAAAGATTTTAAAAACTAAACATAAGCATGGCAACTTTTAAGATTCACATTCATGGCAACCATGGCAACTTTTAAGATTCACATCAGTAAACCATGTTACATGTCTGATCAATGCACTCTCAAGACAAACAATGTTGGATAAACAATCAATGTTACTGTACAATAATCAAATGTTTAAATTTTAAATACTGTTTTTGTTAAGTTGCAAGCCCAAGCAGATTTGTGTCTGTGCTTGACAAAAGGAGACAAGAGATTAAACAACAGGATGGTGCAGAAGATAGAAATGTTGAACAAGATGGAGGTGTGGAAAATACAGCTGCACAGACAGAACAAGACGAAGGATTGACCATCTTCAGGTACTGTAGTGTACATCCCAGTAAACATGACTTTTGTTTTCCAGGAATCACATATGATTCTTTTTTCTATTGACTGATACAGAACAAAATTACGTTGAATGCATATGAACATAGCGTGTTCCCGGCTCTCGGTATTTGGGGACGAGTGAATAAAGAGGTGAACAAGGGAAAAAATGAGGGAGGTCTAAGCTCTAATTTGCCCACAGATCTCTTAAATCAGAATCGTGGACCGGGTTCTACAAAGCCTAGGATTAGTGAGAATTTCGATTTCAGTTTAATTTGTAACTTTACAGTGAGGGTTTCTGTTTGTTTGCCCTTCAGTTTTGAGTTTGAGTAATCTCAAACCACACTAAACATAAAAAGGGAAAGTAGAAAAATTAATAGTCAGTAACTTCAGTTTTGAAACTTTTAATCTTGGATTAACATCAACTGGTTGGCTCAGAAATGCTTAACCATTTTGCTCTGCATCTTCCTGTCTATCCTTTAGTCTTTTTTCAATTTTCTCGTTACAGACCACATGTATTGATATTCTCTAAAGACTATTCTTTTTTCATTCCAAAAAAATACTGTAATTAATTATTCATTTGTATACACAGTACATGACTATTCAAAAATTTAAAAGTGAAAATTCTCGAGAGTGTTGTCAGATGGTGTGAAATAGAGCGACACATCACCCAAGCGAAAGAGGTTTATTCATGATGAAGGCTCAGCCAATCCTGTTCTGCTTCTATTCAAGATCTCACTGCTACATAACTGCAATGTTGACCCTGATAGACATCCTTGATTTTGTACATTCTTAATTGCTTTGAATTTGTTAATTAGGTCAGTGTCACATCCTTCATTGTCACTTGGTGAAAAGGTTCTTGTAGTCCCTGCAGGGTATGATGTCAGCATGAATGAGGTAATAAAATATAACTATAGGTTTATAAAGCTTATCAGTGTATTAAATTCATTTGTAATCAGTGAATGAATTGTAATCAGTCAAAAGTCCTTTTTAAAGGTCGAATTCTTCAAAAAGACTTACTTTTTCAGTTGTTGCTTCATGTTCTTTGGAAAGGCCAGTCAGAATTAATGTTGAAAAATACCTGAAAAGAGTAAAATTGTTCAGTAATACATGTAGGGTTCCAGATAAGCTTTTCAAGGCAGGGTGTCTGAATTTCTAACAGGTCAATTCCCAAGTGCTGCATCCACCAAATCACTGTAAATTTTTTGTTAATTTGCCAAGTCATGTACATGTAGCTGATCTTGCAGGGTTTTTGATTTGAGACCCTCACTTACATGTATCTGGAACACTGACATGTATAAAAAAAAAATATGTAACTTGAATCAAATTTAAATTTTGACTATATATTTTTTCCAGCTGAATTACCAACGTGACCAGGTTGCTGCGATCAAAGATAAACAACAAGAGAAAGAACAAACTGATCATACGGACCATTCCCAGGTATACTGCTGGACCGGGGTATCCACCGGATAAATCACTATCCAGCAGATAACAAGGTTTGTTTTGTGAACATTTTATCCACTGGATAGTGACTTATCCCGGGGGAGGGGAGGGGTGGGGGACTCCCATACAATGTACAAAAAGGATGAGGTGCTCTTCAGAAATTTTGAAAAGAAACCCTAACAGGTACTATACCAAGATCCTGTTTTGTGGGCGTGGCTTGATATTTTTCCACCCCTAAGAGATACTAAGATCCTGTTTTGTAAGCGTAGCTTGGTATTTTTCCACCCCTAAGAGGTACCAATTCTAAAACAACGCATTAACTGACATCAATGATCAGTACCGTTCAAAGGTAATTTCTTAGTCTCGACTTGAAACTCGATTCTTGATCCTCAAAGTTTTTGAGTATCGAGGCTTGAGTTTTGAGTTTCAATTTTCAAGGATCGAGAATCGAGGATCGAGTTTCGAGTTTCGAGACACCAAGAATTTTTCGAGGATCTCGAACAGATATTTTGAGGAAACGATTTAATTCTTGAAAACAAAACAATAGCGATGAACAAAACAATTGACACGTGGCTTCCTTTATTTGTGCAAACCCGTTTTTGAATGTATGCAAATTTTTTTCCAAATCTGCTTTTTAACTCCTAATTGGTACAATGATCACCACTGTCCCTTTTATATCGGAGTCCTCCCCTGGGGACTTATGTGGTGGATACTGTTATCAACCCTTCAAACAACAGGGCCTGTACATGTACAGTGAAACCCCGCTATAACGAAGTGCCACGGTGCCGAAAAAAATGTTCGTTATAGCGGGGTCTTCGTTATAGCGAAGACCCCGTTATAACGAATTATCTGGTTAAAAGCTAACATATTCGTTATAGCGGGGTAACCAAGCTGGACCAAGCTGAACAATGGGATATACACCACGCAAAAAAGTCTGACAGACTTGCGCGTGAACAGCTACATTTAAATAAAGCAAAGCTTTAAAGGTCAAAGTTTCCCTATCTTGACCAATGGGAGTCGTGTTTGGTGTATCAACCATTTGTATCATCATGCCGTTTTTACCGACTGCGACCGACAAGACCAAATATTTGTTATAGCGGGGTAAATTGTGCGTTGGGACCGTCAAAATCTATTCGTTATAGCGGGATTCGCTATAGCGGGGTTTGTTTCCACATATTTTACTGTAATTCTGCTGGGCTTTTATATGTTGTTCGTTATAACGAGGTCTTCGTTATAGCGAGGTTCGTTATAGCGGGGTCCCACTGTATATGTATTTCATCCTGTAATTTACAGCTGACAAGTTAATAACGAACATGTATCACATGTATCACATGTGAGAGAGAACAAAGTAATTGTTGAAAGAATGAGAGATGCAAATGCAGCAATGACACTACTCAGGGATCGCGTTAACGCAGAAATCATGCGTTTTTACTTATAATATATATCAAAAATGCATCATCAAAATTTTAATGCCTCCCAGGACGCAAGACGTTGACTTGAAGAACTCACTCCACTTACAATGTACTTTGAATCTAGAATAGATTTTGTTGTTTTGAGTGACATAAAAAATTTTTGAAGAAAGCAACTTCACATCGTGGCTGCCATTTTGGATTTAACTACGCAATGGGGACTGGAGATGATTTTACACATCCGGGAAACATGAATGAGCTCCCACCATTTTAGTTTGTCGTTTGATCGGTCAAGTGCCCACTAACCATGAAAAGGGAAGAAGAAGACATAATCAGTTTGTAAAACAAATGGCTCAAAGAGTTTGGGTGGCTTCAAACAACTGATGCTCGGGCGATGATTTGTAAGGATTGCACAAAAGCTGGAAAGAAGAACGCGTTCGTGAGTGAATGCAAAAATTTCCAAAGATCGGCTCTTGTTTGTCACATGCCTAAAGTTAATGTTTTCAAGCGAAAGACAATAAAGCTTAGTTGACAGTGTGACAGTAATTTGCCAGTCACTCCTTACTAACAACAACAGAAAGAATTTCTTAGGGGAGGGTCGTCAAGATTTTGAGACCCACCCAAAATACTTGGGACCCCAATTTGACCAGACATGTGGGTATGAGGACCCAGATTGAAAAATCCTAGTGCCATCCCTGCTACTGGAAAAGTGACCTGAAAAAATTCAGGCTTTGAACGGGTCATTTTTCCAGTAGTGTCATGGCTGCATTCGCACCTCTCTTTTTTTCATCATTTGATTGCTACTGTCGGACACCTGTTACCAAAGTAATTGTTATTTAAATTAGTACATATGAAAATTTCTGTTTAGTAATTTAATAAGTGTATTTAATATCTGACATGGTTTCATATTCATTCAGGAAAAGCCTTTCTCAGCAACAACTGTGACATCGCGAACAGAACACAGCATCATAATGGGTACGATTGCCATTTCAAGGTTATTTTGATATTTAGGGCGTGTTCGTTTGGGATATTCCGGAATAAGAATATATTCCGGAATATATTCCGGCTATTCTGCTCCCAGGAGCAGAATAGCCGGAATGGAAATCCAGTTATTCCGGAATGGGAATAGCTCCCAAACAAACGCTTACTTACATTATTCCAATTATTCTTATTCCGGATTGGTCCCAAACGAACGCGCCCTTAGTTTGTAGCTTACAACATACAGGCGTGAACTGTTCAGTAATACAAATGAAAGTGAACTCACCAAAGTTAGTGTTGCTTTTAGTTTGTTTTGGGGAGCAAGGATGGTGCAATGGTGAGAGCGCTTGCCTCCCACCAATGTGTCCCAGGTTGGATTCCCGGACCCGGCGTCATATGTGGGTTGAGTTTGTTGTTGGTTCTCTAAACTCTTGCTCCAAGAGGTTTTTCTCCAGGTTTTCCCCTCTCCTCAAAAACCAACATTTCCAAATTCCAATTTCATCTGGATTATTGTCAAGCATTTTATCATGAGCCTCTGGCTCGGGTGATGGCGCAAGCACCCCTGTGTCTGACATTAAAAATTTACATAAATTTACATTTTAGTCTGTTATCCCTTTTTACATTTCTATTTGATATGTATTACAGATTGGATGACTGTTCTTTACTAGAAGTAAAACTTACCACATGGTGATAACTTTTGATATACTTTTTTTTTATAATTTTTGTTCTTGAATTTTCTTCTTGTTCTTGTTCTTGTTCTTAAGATTTACAGGAGACGTCACGTGAGTTTGATACTGACGAAGGTAGGACAGATGCTGGAGATAGCATGTCAATACAAACAGGCACAACTGGTCCTATAAGTCGAAGGTAAGCTATGTTGTGTGTTGTTATTATTGTGTGTTTTGTTTGTTATTATTTGGGTGGATGTCTAGATGAAAATGGGAGAGAAGTTTGGGTGAGTTGATAATAAGATGGCATGATGTGAGGTGATGTGACATTAGACGAGGCGTGACATTCAAGACAATGTTAACTTTTTTCTGTATCGATTTGATAATTTCATTAGGAAACATCCTCAAAGAAAAACAAGAAAAAAGACAAAAAAGGAGTTGGTATGTACATTTTTTTCATTTTTGCAAAATAATGTTATTCATAAAGTTGGATTCATCTGGCCACCTCTTACTTTACTCCAACCTCTCAATTGGGTTGAATGGCGAGATAAATTATAAATTTATTTCTTTATGTCTTTGGTTGCTTGTTTTGGTGTGGGATTCTTACTTACGACTCTCTTCATTTCCGTCAGGAAAGAGAACAGGCAATAAGAGAATTCTTGAATCAACCAGCAAGGAAAATTTCAAGGTATGTGACCAGCTCTACCTCTCTAGTGCTCCAAAGCATAACGGCAAAAGAACACATCTAAAAAAACCACAAACACAAAAAGAAGTTGATACAGTTTTAGGGTTTACCCCAATCTGTTCTGAACAAGGAGTTTTTTACATGTACATGTAGTTTCAGAGACCAAGAATGGTCCCAAATGTAAGGACTGTTACCCATCAGGTGTAAGGGAGTTAAAAATGTCGAAAATGTGTGAAGAAAAAGAATGACCTGCGACTTGATGAATTGGCCATACTCCATTAGCTTTATTTCCGCAATGTAATCATGTCAACGTTATTTATGTCTTGCAGGCACAAGTCGTTCACGGATATAAGACACTTAGACAGAGAAACGTTTTCGCAAAGGAGTGAAAGTATCAGTACAAGGTATGAGAAGAATACAGCAGTATAGACCCTTTGCATAAATGGCGCCTACATTTGAATAACAATTCTCATACATCCTTAGCCTCACATTCATGTGAAAATTCCCGCTTTGTCTTGAAACATGAATTTGAGGCTAAGGATGTACCAAGTATTGTTATTGAAATTTAGGCGCCATTTATGCAAAGGGTTTATGATAGATCGTCAGCACCGAGATTTCTCAATCATGTATATTTTTCTCACTCAAAAATGCTTTCCTCAGGTCAGACCTGGAAAGAGTGAAAAGCCAACCAACGCTGTTGGACTTTGACGGGATGATGAAACACGAGTTTACAGGGTAGGTGCACTTCTTAGAAACCTATTCTGTGGATTTTGCAGCACAGAAATGTTTTCTTTTGTTAGGGGAGGGGGGAAGAAGTTTTTATGTGAGCTAGAAGTGAATACAATCTATCCTACAGGTCTGGTGAAGCGCTGTTTGATGAAGTTCGTGAGCGTACCTGGTATGTGTGGTTCGATGAAGTCTACCCACCTACTCCTGCTATCCCTGAAATCAAATGTAAGTTGATATCAGACTCACTAACAGCTCATACAAAATATTTCACCCAATCAAGGTGAACTTTTACATTTACTTTCTTAACTCAGTAGGCTGTTCCTAATATGCGATTTATGTATTAACACCTGTCTTCAGAGTTCTATCCCAGGTTGCGTTGCATCGCGTTGCTAAAGTTTATTTAAAGGCGTTCTTGTTATGATGGGATCATTGGTAAAAAAGCAGCTCTTAATCAGAAAATACCCTCGTTTAACACTTGTGATGAAATTGGTATAGTGTTATGTTTACTGGAAAAGTTAAACTTTTTGTAGGCAGAAAGCAGCCAGGAGTAACCTGACAGTGTGTACACCGTACAATAAAATCAAAACGTTTTCTCAATTTCTAAACGTAACGTAACGTTTCTAAACGTAACGCAACGTAACGCAACACAACGTGTGGCCTGACCAGAGATAAAACTCTGAAACGTGCAGTATAAGCCAGAATAGATTTAAGCAGCCGGCGAGTTAGGATATATTTGGAAGTGAATATTTTGCATTGCCTTAGTGACTTGTTAACGTTTTTAATTCGTTCTTTAGTTGATCTGTTAACGTTTTAATTCATTCTTTAGTTGATCTGCAGAGTTTGACTTCTCCCAGAACACACTCGCAAAGGTAAGATTGAAATTAGCATGCGAAATCGTATGATTGTGACTGAAATTAAGGATTTACACTTCAAACGATAGTTGAAAATTCTCTCAAAATTGCATTGTCCTTTAGGCGAGTTTTATTTGACAGAATCTTCAAATGTGACGAGCTGTTTAAATTTTTTGTGCAATTAAAACTTTACGATAAATTGGCCTGTAGCTCTCAGGTAATCACAATCAGTCAATCATTCATACAGTTGGTCCAGTGAGTAACATAACCAGCAGTTAATTAAAGACTAAAGTCCCATCCAAACGACGCTGGAGGAATTTGAAAACACAGCATTATTTTAACGGTTATGCCTACCGTCCACATTAATCCGTCACGAAAATGAAGCCGGGTTTTCGTTTGGACGGAAAACATTTTGAAAACGGGGCTTTTTGAAAACGATGACCTCATGATAATAATTTGATTTCCCTGACTCGTGTGTGATTGTTTCCACACAGCAAGTCCACAGCCGTTGTTATAGACAACGATATATTAGAGGACATCCAAGTAATTGAGCCTGAGATCAGAAGCTCAGACCGAGAACTGTACAACGTAAGTGAAAATTTATCTATTTGGGTAAAGACTCTTAAGGCTGGTTCAGTTTTCACTAGCGACGGAGTTAGAGTCGTAGTCGGAGTCGTAAGCTCGACGGAATCGGAGTCGGAAGAATCAGAACGTTTGCATTTCTTCCGATTCCGTTTTCGACTCCGTCGCTTATGATCCAGCGAAAATTAGGTTGTCGGAGTCGGAAGCAGAAGCGGAAGAACCAACCAATCGCAAGGCCCGGAGTTGAACATTGTCATTGGTTTATTCTTCCGCTTCTGCTTGCGACTCCGACAATGCAGTTTTCACCTGATCATAAGCGACGGAGTCATAAGCAGAATCAGTGTTCTGCTTCCGACTCCGTCGGTTTGATTTTCACTAGATCTCCGACTACGACTCTGTCGCTAGTAAAAACCAGCCTTTGTAAACATTTTTCAACTTGAGCCAAAGTTATAAATCGATAGATGTTCTAATAAGGTTTTCTTTGTACCATAGGCTCTTCAAGAGGAAGTAGAACGACTAACAGATTTGCTCGAAACAACACAGAAAGCGGAGTCAACTGCCATCTTTTTATGCCGAAGAGGCGCTGTCTTTCGTAAGGTAAATAACAACCAGGGTTGTTATTTTACAGTGTATAAGAATATCGAGGCTAAAATTTTGAATTTTTAAGGACATTTTAGGAATAAAGCCGAGGCTGAGATTTTGAAAAGAATATAATTTTATGTGTTGAAACTTGGTAAATACGATACAATGATATGTTTTTAACTAAACCGTATGAAATTCTTCCTTTCTCCGCACGGTAAAACTAGGCACAAGTCATATCAAGCTTTATTATCTGCAGTCTGGCTCCAAAAGTACTTCAACGCCAACAAATTCAATAAAACATAAATGTCGTATTCGTTAATTTAAGAATGTTCACACGTTGGAATATTTTAAGTCTAAAATCGGTAGAAAAATATAATTTTAATTCTGGCCAGGAAAAACAATAGCCTGCGAACGCAGTCGTATTTGTAGCCTCCCACGCAGACGGTCTTAGGGCTCGCCACGCAAGGGGGGGAAGGATCGCATGACAAGCCTAAGAACGTCTGTGTGAGAGGCTATCGTATTTGCGGCTTCCACTTGGTCATTTTCGGCAAAACCAACTGTTAGCCGGAAATACGTCGTTGAGTGTTGCAATATCCAAAGCAATATCCAAATAAAAAAAAAGAGTATACAGCTCAAGTTCGCAGTAACCTTGGCGCTGCAACTTCCGTGACTTTCAGAACCGCCTGTTTAATGCCGTGCCAGGTTCTGCCTTGAGAGACGGGTTCCACGGGTTCCACGGGTTCCACGGGTTCCACGGGTTCCACGGGTTCCACGGGTTCCACGGGTTCCTTGAGTTCCGCGGGGGTCGTCGTTATTACACAAATTGTGTTCTATTTGTGCAATCCTAGTAGTTCTAATTTAACAGGGTTTTCCTTTTCATCTGCAGCTCGGATATTTGAAGAGAGCGTGGGATGACTTGAACAGGTGAGAGGAGAACGGGAATGAATTCACAGCTCATGTAAAATGCAAATAACAGGGATCTATAGCACATTGCTGATACACTACTGTTGTTCTGGTCTTGTGTCCCTTTCTTCCTTCGTGTCAGTCAACAGTTATATTATGAGCCCGAGTTGGAAGCGGGGTGGCCTCATGGTTAGTGCGCTCGAGCGGTCCTGGTTCGAGCCCTGGCTGGGGACATTGTGTTGTTCTTGGGCAAGACACTTTGTGTTCTTCTTCCGCCCAGGTGCATAAATGGCCATATTAATACTGGGAGGGGGGAGGGGGGTAACCATGCGATGGACTAGCATCCTTCCGAACCAAGAGGGAGTAGAGATACTACTCGTCGCTTCATAGACCGTTTGCATAAATGGCGCCTAAATTTGAATAACAATACTTGGTACATCCTTAGCCTCGCATTCATGTTTCAAGACAAAGGAAATTTCACATGAATGTGAGGCTATGGATGTACCAAGAATTGTTATTCAAATTTAGGCGGCATTTATGCAAATGGTCTATGCTACAGACACCAGATATAACCGCCGGCCTGATGGGCCAGTTGGTTCGTATGCAGACTCCACGGTCACCTAATCAACGTTTGATTATCGCTCAGAGAATACGAGGATGAGTAGATTCTTTAATGGTAGCACTTCGAAGCAATTTTATGTTTTTTAATCCAATAGAATGAAACCTGAAAAGGCTTAATAATTAAGGGCATGGGTGTTCCAACAACTCATATCACCGTTAGAGGTTATATGGAATAACTCGTTGTTTCTTGGGATTTATCTCATTCATGTTGTGCACCTCATGTTTGCAGGTCTATTGAGCTGGAACCTAAACTGCTAGACGCTTATTGGCACAGACATCTGTTGCATCTGCTACAAGATAATAGAAAGGTAACATGTCCAGTGACTTGCTCTCAATTAACGTTTAACGGCCGTCAATAGACTGGCACGCGATAAGCAGTAGAGGCTTATATGGGGCGATATTATTACATGTATTGCCATATGAAAGTTGAAGACTCCCTGCATTAGCAAGCTTGTAAGTGAAAGCTTGCTCCAGTGCAATACCATCCATAAACAGTAAGATTTAGGAGATATCATCCGAAAGAAAAGCCGGCGTTTTTCGCTACTCGAGGACTATTACTAATAGTCCTCTAGAAAGCGTAGCGAATTAAATTGCGGGATTTGCAGTAGTCCACTAGTTGGGTGATACTTATGGCTGATAGTGTACGATAGTTCAGCTATTTGCCTTATGGTGTGTATTATTGTGTCTTTCAGTCGGCTCTGGATGACTTGTCTTTTATTATCAAGCATAGCAGCGCGCAGGCGCGAGCCTTCCGATCCAGGTCAGAGAAATTGTTTAAAGAGCAGCTTATGTTTGTATCGTTTTCTTGAAAAGCACGACCTAGATTTTACAAACAGTTCTCTAACAACAAGTCGTGTTTAGATTGGTCGCTATCTTTCGTAATTGACAAACGAGTGTAGTGATGTTCGATTTTAATTGCAGGGCAGAATTGTATCGCCTGGAAAATGACGCTACAATGGCCATCGTCAATTACTCTCAGGTAACAATGATCAAATGTACTACAAGAATTTATAAAAGCTTTCTTTGTGTTAGTCAAGCGGCCAAATGTTTCCCATTAATCGCCAGCCGTCTCCCGAACGAAAAAGTTAATATCTAGCCCTGTATCAAAATGTGCGTTGATTATTTTCCTCAAGTCTCAATACATATGAGTATTGTACTTCCACTCAAACTGAGCAAGTGTGATGATTGTGTTTCAGGCGATTAAGTTAAATCCAGCCGATGCTGAGACCTACTACCAGAGAGCGGCCATGTTTAAAATGGTAACCTATTTTCATTGTTATTCATCTGATATGTCCAGCCTTTGTAAAAAAACATCTGTAAAAAAAAATCTCTCTTGGTAAAATTTCCTCGGCTCGAGTGACGTCACTGAAACCGAGCAAAAACCAATCAAACACAATACACGGATCTCTGTAAAGCTACGTCATCAGTATGGAATGTTTTGAGTCGAATGCCTGACTTCTCTTGAGCGCGGAAAAGTGAAGCGGGAAAACTTTAGCGCGCGAAGAGAGGCGACTCCATGCGTTTTCCGCCCCTGGAATGGGAATAAGAGAGAGCCAGGAAAGGAGTTTACATAAGGTTAATGTTTGTGACAATACAGAAAAAGATGTCTTAATTGATGATTTTCTTTATTCTCTTAACCGGTCTGTTTGACAACCTTTTAGCGTTGCAAGGAGAAACTAGTATCTCGTCACTCTGGGGAATAAAATGTTTAAAACAAGGATAATGATATATTTCCCCTTGTGACACCGGTTTTGAAGCATTACGCTGTAAAAAACGTATTAGATGTAACAGGAATAACGCATGTGAACAAAACTTTTCCGCAGCGAGGAGACATGATTTTGGCTCTTGAAGATTACAAGATTGCAGCCAAGCTTTTGCCGTCAAAGACGGACGCCATGTTCGAGATGGGACTCTTTCGCTTTAACAACCAGTGAGTTATTCTTGCCCTTTTAAAAAATATATGCTAGCCAATGGAAAACCAAAGCAGCGTGGCAGGGTTATGAAATCAAATTAGAAAATGCGTCCCGAGTTTCTCAATTAATGGTTTGTTGAAAAACAAAATCTCTTGTTTAAAATCTGTCCTGAACTGTGTTACCTGAAGTTCGCTTTTAAACTTTGCGGGGAGATTGTGCTTCCGAGGCATTCGCGAGACCATATATTGTTTTGTCGATGTAGTAATCATCCGTGCTTTGTTTTGTCAAAACAATTCAGTTGTTTCGTTCATCATCATCATCATCATCCTTCATTGTAGTCTGTTTCCGTGATCTTGAGCTAATCGCACAGCACTTTCTACATTATAGAAACTGGACTGCGGCTCTGAAAGATTTTACCCAACTTCTCCAGCAAGACCCAGAAGATTCCAGAGCTTATACCTATAGAGCAAGAGCTCACGCTAAGACGGTATGTACTGGTACTATAGTCTTGCGTTACAGCTTCATTCACATTCTTTGAAAATTGTGTTTGTAGGTACATGTATATTGTACCTAATTTTTATTACATATAGTAGCTGACTTTATTCTACAAGCCTCGTTCGCCGTTTGGGGAAAAAGGTGATTGAGGTTAAATGACGAGGCAAAGAAATAACTATCTAGATAGGGGTAAAATATCACTAAACCTTATTCCAGTTTCTGTATTGCTAGTCTCCCTAGGGAGGACAGTATATCTATTGCTAGGTCTTCCTCCCCCTCCCCTCCCCCCCGTCTCCAGCACACCGCCATTTTCTCAGGTTACTTTAAAGAAGTTCAGTCACGGTTTGCGCATCTGAAAAGTTAAGCCTGAATTTTTCAAATTCGTTGTTTGCAATCCGTTTTAATCTTCTCCATTTTTAACCATCCTTGTTCCTTCATGGTTTATTATTATCTCTTTGGTGTTTTTCTATCTTTGTAAAGCACTATTTTCAGGTATTTTCAATTTAAAAGTTATTTTGTACGCGGTTAAAACAATTCAAAATATCGTGACTGACCTCCTTTAAAAGTTTACCCAAGTGTTTAACCCAAGAACATAGAGACCCTGGGAACGAGGTGGAGAACATAGTGGTCCACCACACAGGGCTCGAACCCAGACCGCTCTATTCAGAGTCCAGCGCACTAACCACTGAGCTACCGCGCCGCTTATAACTTATCAGTGTTACATGAAAAGTTTTCTTTTTTTCCAGGGGAATTTCGAGGCTGCTTTAAAAGACCTTGCTGCTGCCGTTCATTATGATCCTCAAAATGCCGTGGCATTTTACCATAGAGGCTGTTTGCTGAGGAAGTAAGAAACGTAACAATATTGATTTATTTTCTTATTTGTATCTTAGCTTTCTATGGTTGCAACTTTAGTATCTATGTTTGTGTAACGCGAGTCGGGTAATTGTCCACAGAGACTAACAGGACGGCTGTAATTGCTAAAGAACTCTAAAATTGGGGCATCAAAGAAGTCCCGGTTTATTTAAGTTCCGAGACAGGCAGCGGAAGCACTTCCTGTTGTTCTGCTCGATGTTATGTCGTGGGGTTCTTTTCATAATGCCACACCGGTCGGTCGGACTACCCGAGAAAAAATGGAATGACATTTTCCGATCAAACCGAGCCAATCAAGGGGAATGGCTTTTACCCTTTTTACTCCTTAATCGAATTCCCTATATAATTGAAATCTACTGAAGCGAAGTCGGGCAATGAACCGGTTTGTCAATATAGAACGGCAAAATTTAGTCCGACAGGTCCGACCGATCACCCCCCACCCCCGCGGTTCTCGGTAAGGTTATTGCTAGGTGATATGACCTCTGATGGCGACAATCTCATGTGACTTCTTGTGCTATTTCTGATTGGACAATGAGGATCGTCAAGATCGTTTTAGACCCATTCCCCGACTGAAGAGAAATTAAAGGGTAGCGAGTCCAAGATAGAGTCAACACGCGTTTCAGGATTTCTTTAAAGGGGCACAGTCACCTTTGTGACTGCACTGACCTGGACACTAGTTTATTCTCACTTTGAAAAAAGTTCACCTCAACCTGAAATCAAAGTTCATCTAGAAATCCGCTTCATTTTTCGCAGCGTTTTGCTTGATTTTCAATCGTTTACTGAAAAAACCTGTTTTTGAGTGTCCTTTTGCTCATCCTGATATTGTTTTTATCATGTCTTGTTAAAGACAGTATTTGTCGCGTCTCTGTTATATGCAAATTAGCTATAGAATGGTGTGTAATGCGCATGTGCACCAGCTGACTGTGCCCCTTTAATAGAAAAATTAACCACATGGATGTCCCTAAATGATGAAAAATGTCTCTTAATAATAGCCTCGTTTGTGTGTGTTTTCAGAGTTCATCCGCGTAGAGCCTTGCAAGATTTCAGTGTGTCTTTGCTTCTTGACAATTCTGAAGAGAACGTCAAAGCTTTTTTACACCGTGGTATTCTGTACACCGATCTGAAGAGGTAAGAACTACGTGCCTTATTTTTGACCCGTCGGATTTTACTAGACTGATCGCAATGTTTGAATTCTTTTTGTTCGTTTTTCAGATGGGAAGATGCTGTCCCTGATTTTGAAGCTGCTCTTCAATTGGATTCTGAGTTAGCTAGTGCTCATGTCAATATTGGCTTGATTTACATCACTAAGTATACCAACTATCACAAGTAAGGAAATAACTGTATTATACAAAAAGCGGTGTTTTACAAGGATTTCTGGCCTCGTGAGAAGCCGTGTAGAGTTTTAAGAAAAACTTTCCCCTAGATGTTGTCAAACTCATTAATAATTCATCAAGTCAAAACGAAGGAAATCACAACCGTGAAGGAGGTTTGGATACGTGGTCTTAATTAGCGCAGATTTTGACGATTTTGCCACTCCGTTTAATCCTTAAGGCCGATTTACCCGATACGACTTTGTCGCATACGACAAGCTTACGACAGGTCTACGGCATGAATTGTTTCTTGTAAATCAAACCTACAACTCCCTTACGATTGTCTTGTAGGTCCAAGTCATGTCGTAGGCCTGTCGTAAGCTTGCTGTATGCGACAAAGTCGTACCGTGTAAATCGGTCTTTAGTTTTTGTTTCAATTAAGAAGATATATCAATCACTCGAGACAGTGTTTCATCGGTTGTCCAAACAAGTTGAATTTCGTCAAAAAAATACTCCCCTGCGCGTCATATTTTCAATTCTCTTCTCGGTGTTTGGATATCCTGATGAAACACTGTCTGCCCGTGTTTGACATGTTACGTCAAACCAAGCGGAAAAAACATCCTCGTAACCGGAAAATTTGGCCGATGTCCATCCCTAAATGAAACATCTTTTTGGTATGTTTGGCTTCATCAAGTATGGCGTTGTTATTATTAATTTCTATAGGGCTGTTCGCCGGTACACAGCAGCCATTCGGGTTGATCCCACATACATCAGAGCTTACATCTGTCGAGCTGAGGCTTATCACAAACTACACATGGTGGGTAGTATTAAATGATTTTTGAATTTAGCTCTCCCGTGATTTGCGTAGATCTGTGTGAGTTGTGATTCCCCCTAATTACTATTGTTTTCTTGCTTATTCGTTTTTTCGATTTCTGGTCTTTGTTTTTCGATCTAGACCGTTTTACGTGACTTGATACTAACGTGATATCTGAAATCTTGTTCTTTCTTTCTTCAAATATGTGCAAAAACAAACGAATGATGGGCAAATGAATGCAAGTATACAAGAGAAAATGTTCTTAGCGAATCAAGCAAGAGAAAAACAAGAAAATGACAACACTTCTCTTTCTCGTTATTTGAAGTCATCTTTTAAAAGTCCCGGTTAAAAACTGTTTAACCTTAAAGGAATTCAGTGATGGTATTTTGAGTTATTTTGTCCATGCACAACAACAACAACAACAATCTTTATTCTTGCCCAGAAATTACACAGTATAGACTTAAATACAAGAAATAAAAAAAATTACAAAAGAAAAGAGCACAGCCACTTAGAAATAGCAAAGCTAATCCAGCTAAGTGGCTGGGCCAAGCGGAAAGAAATTTGCTAATACGCTTACTGAACATAGAACAATGGACACAGTTACCGTTCACACACACACACCCACACAAATAACAATAGACAAGGGGATGTGCACAAAGCTGGAAAATAAAAGTACATCAATGAACCTGTCAGTAGTTAAAGATAAGTGATTCTTTTAGGAGGATTTTAAAACAAGTGCGACTTTTAAATTTTAGTGAGTCTTCAATGGAATTCCAAACTTTAACTCCAGAAAAACGAATGTTAAATTTGCCATAATTGGTCCTCGCTTTAGGCAGATAGTATATATGAAATCTTACTCGCGAGTCTGGTTTGATATTGATGCACTTTGTTGATACTCATAAAGAAATCGTTCATGAGAAAACCTGAAAATAGGTCTTTACAAAGATTGAAAAACACCAAAGAGATAATAATAAACCATAAAGGAACAAGGATGGATAAGGATGGAGAAGATTAACACGGATCACAAATGACGAACTTGAAAATTCTGGGCTAAACTTTTCAAGATGTGAACCTTTAAAATAAGAATTTCCTGAGTAGAAAAACACGGAACCGTTATTGGAATAACTATAACGGCATTCAACAGTGACTATTAAAATTGTAGGAGAGTGGAATAAATTATGAACTCGATAAACAGTACAAGACTTTGATTAGGAGTTAATAAAATAAAATCCAAAACGACTACCAGAAAGGGAGTTTAAAAATGTGCACCCTATATATTAAAAATCCCTTAAATAAAATATATGTTAAAACCTTCATTACAAATAATTTACCAATTCAATAATTAATTGCTAAAAATTTAAAGGGGCATTGTCATGAGGATTTTGCTGTTTTAGGTCAATTCTGTGCTAAAATCAATACTTTGAGGCTTTAATCATAAACAAAAAGCTTCTAGAAAGTTACGACGAAGATATCAAATGAATTTTATCAGAGAGGGCTAACCATAATAAATTTCTTGAGGATTTTTGGAACATGTGGCATCAAAACTTGAAAATATTGGCCAATTTTTTCAAATTTCAATCCATTTCCATCCATGCCATCCATAGCGACAGGTGACAGGAAACAGTTTCAGTACCTTCAAATAGTCTTCGATAAGAAAACTAGATCTTTAGTTTTGGAATTCAGTTGATGCGAAGGCACCTTCTAGCTTTTTATAAAGTTGCCAAATAGTGTGACAATGCCCCTTTAAAATTTGAATTATAAAATGTGTAAAAACAATTTAGAGACATCTCATGTTGACGATTTTATGATTTTACAGATTCAAGATGCCATCCTGGACTACACGAGAGTGATTCACATGAGACCAGACATATCTGACTACCACATGGCCAGAGTAAGTGCACACCTCTATGGGGGAGTGGGAAAAAAGCATTTGCTTAGTATTCTCAGAGAGGCAGTTTCCTCACCTATCCAGCAAGGGAGTTGGTGTGATCCCTCAGCAACACACGCTTGAAGTTAACAGATTTCTGTTAGGGTCTTTTAGTATGTCATCATATTGTGTCCATCTGACAAAAGTATCGATATCTGGGGGCCATATTTTCGATCAGGAACTAGCATTTCGCTTACTTGAAGTATCTTTCCATTATTCTCCCGTCCTACTTGGCAAAACTGATTGTAGCTCACAGTACAGAATGCCAAGTACAGTCAAAATCTCTCCCTTTTAAGCTGTTACTAATGAATATGGCGTTTGTATTTAGGGAAAACTGTTACTGGAGCAGAACAAGCTAGAGCTGGCAAGTTTTCATGTCAGGTTTGTTTTTACCTTTGCTGTTCCTTCCATTTTCATGTTAAAGTAATTGGTGCTCTGACCTTTTAATGGGTAAGATCTGTTAAAAAACGTGGTCGGAATTTTAGAACTTGTGTGGTCTCTCCTTCGGCTAAGTAAAATGTTTTGACCCACAAGACGAATTAATGGCAAACACAAGCAAGGAAAAGAAAACGGCGAAAGAACAGCAACAAGAAAAACAACAAGTAATTCATCGTTATCACTCTAGCCAATCAAAAGGGACAGACATTACATAGAACTAATCAAAACTCGACGTAATTACTTCTAGCCCAAGCAAAGCGCGGGAAAACGCGTGGGAAGGAGTGACATGTGGTTTTGGTTTGACTTCTGATTGGATGAAAAGTGGCGCGAGTTTTAAGCCAATCGTGTTGTGAAGTAATGCAAAACAATTCACTTTTCGACGCGCAAACGAAAAGCCTATACCGTTCTTTAAGTTAAATTAAGTTCCTCAAGCAAGAGTAGCAAACGTCGCTTACAAATTGGTAAACTAACAGCCCATGTGCTGCACAAGATAACCTCTGACCAGTACCACGCTCTGTTTCAAGTCTGATGATTTTTACGTTCAATGTTGAATTACATGTTTCAATAGACAAGCCGCTGACCTCAACCGTGGGTTAGGAGCGTCTGCAACTCAACAAGCTGTAGTGCAGAGTTTCTTGAGGAACTTTGACCAGGTAATGTCAATCTTTGAAAGTAGGGAAAAATGTGAAAACATCTCTTATTCTGCAAGTACATTAAATTCTTTATTCCAAATCTACAATTATCGACAAGTCTCGGGACAAATTTGCACTTTTGGCGCTTTTGCACACACGCTAGATGCGAATACAACTTTACCTGCCTAGCTAGCTTCTCTCCCCACCCCACTGAAACCGGATATTTCTCCCGAGTTTCAACATTGTATTGGGTGGGGAGGGGGAACAGCAACATGTTTTTGAAAGGATAGCAGTGCTTTTTACAAACTTCAGTTGTAAAACACAGATAATTTGTTGCAGTGCATCAGTGTCCCAAGGACTTTTGTTCACGACTGTAGCTATTCCAGGCCAGCAAATTAGGTTCTTTGTTTGACTTGCAGGCCATTGAAGTTCTTGAACGAGCAACTCGTGTGAAACCTGTAGCTCCTTTGTTCATTCTCTTGGGAAAAACCAACATGAAGGCCAAGAGATTTGAAAACGCCATTAGCAGCTTTGAGAGGGCCATCCAGATCATGGTATGTCAGTCGTCTTCTCTTCTCCATCCATCCCGCTTGTATTCATCCAGTGATGCAAGTAGTGAACATTTGTCTTAGACACAGGTTGTTCACCTTTGCGCGAGAATGCTTAATCACTTTTTCGTTCCAAAACGAAATCCATGTAACATGATAAATAGTTCTTGCTCTTGAACACCACTTATTATTACCGAAGAATTCCGAAAGTAACGACCCCCGTAAAAAAATAAATCCGTTGCTTTCGGATTTATTAGGCAAAATTAAAAGGGTCGTTAGTTTCGGAATTCTGCTGTACTACATGTATTTTTATCGCTGCTACCTAAAGTACTCCGATGGTTTCACAGAAAAAGTGTTACTATCAGATATTTCTCTTTTTGTTGTGCGTTCAAAATCCCGTGCCCTTCTCCTAAATGCCGAAAGCAGTCACATCACTACTCAGCCATCAAATATTTTCTCTCGTTCCCTCTGTTTTCCCGTCCTCTCTCCCTTCTTTCCTCCCTCCCTCTTTCTAGTAAGATGGTTCTACGTTCTCCATCATGGAACGTCATTTCCCAAGCTCACTTTTCAGTAATACCTTGATGTCTCTTGTCAGCTGACCTACGATGGCTCAACTATAATTTACTTAAATCTTGTGTTTTAACCGAAGAAGCGTTTTGTTTGAACAAGAACTAGAAGACCCTTGTACCACAAGCACAGACAGGCCGCTAATTTTTGCGACTTATGCATGTACTATTCAAAGATAGAGGTACCGTGGCCTCATGGTTAGTGCGCTCGACTCCGGAGCGAGTGGTTTGGGTTCGAGCCTTGGCCGGGGACGTTGTGTTGTGTTCTTGGGCAAGACACTTTACTCTCACAGTGCCTCAGTATCCACTCAAATGTATAAATAGGTACTGACAAATTTAATGTTTGAGGGCAACCCTGCGATGGACTGGCATCCCATCAAGGGGAGGAGGGGTGGGGGTAGAAATACTCCTAGCCGCGTCATGCTACAGAAACCGGAGTAAGCTCTGGCCTGATGAACTTGGGTCGTATGCACACTTTCAACCATTCAAAGAAGGTCCTCAGGTTCTGATCGTTTTTTCGACTTCCTTCCTTCTGCAGACTCCATGGAATCCACGCCATGAAATGCCAATCGAAGCTGCGTCTGTTCATTTCTTAATTGGCATGTGTCAATCAGAGCTTGGAAGGCCACTTGGTGCGCTGGATGCTTTTAACAATGCTATACGAGTGAACCCGGATTATGCTGAGGTAACAACAATATACACATGATGGACCTAGGAGGAGCAGCTCGTTACCCATCTCTCCCTTACCCTCCCCTCTCCCTACTAAACCACCACCACCCCGCCACCCAATTATATAGGAGCATCGAGGCTGACCGGGAAATTTGCGAAAGTTTAAGAATATTTTACTAAGTAACCCGAGGCTAATACAATACAATTTTATGTTTATTTTATGTTTATATGTATGTTTCTTTCTCTAGATGGCAAAACTAGCCAAAAATAACAAAAACAGTAGTAGCTGTATCTTCCATGTTAATAACATTTCTGCCAGAAGTTCAGTGCTTCATATCAGGCTTTAATGACTGCAGGCTGGCTCAGTCTAAAATTACTCTAACGCCATCAAGATACCAAATACAGTCGATAACAGAAATGCCATATGCTATAATCTAAAAATACTCACAAGAACATTTTCAGCGTATCGGCTAAAGAATATTTAGCCTCGGCCAGAAAAACAATTTATTCGTATAAAAAAGAGTGTAATGAGGATAAACAACTAGCGATATCATATTATCCTGATGTGTCATTGAATTCTTAGAACGGACATTACAAGCAATATGTAGCATTCAGTAAGGAGAATTTATATTTCTGACTGACGGTATACTGACTTACTTTCTAAGGCTTTCTATCAGCGCGGACTTACTAAAATGAAGCTGAAGCACGCTAAAGGAATCCACGATTTTAACCGAGCACTGGCGATCAATCCTACCTTATTCCAGGTGAGTTAGTGACCTATTGTTGCATTATTTAAAGTCGCTATTCGCAAGAAGTCTTGACCTCTTCTACGCTGGTACGAGTCCCTTAAAAATGCGCACTTCGCGGTTTTCTTTCGTCTTAATATCCCCTTACGAGAACCTCCAATCGTTTCAGCGAACACACAGATATTTGATGACGAATGGCGCGCTGCTCTGTGACGAACACGAAATGTCAGATCCCCTATGTGGTATGACCGGCTTTTCAAGGTTTTAAGTAAATCTTTCACCCGCAAGAAAACCTATTTTAAAACGCTTCCGTCCACTCCCCCACGCCGAAAACGTTTGGGACAGATCCAAGTCAGCCGATTTCTTGTTTTTCACTCGATATAGATGGCGTGCATTCGCCCAACACAAAAACAGAATAACACAATTGAATTTGATGTGGTTTTTGTTTCAGGCATTTTTGAGTCGAGCGGCGTACTATGGAATGAAGGGGCGATACAGCAAAGGAATCATGAGCTGTAATGAGGCCATCAAACTACAGCCTCGCAGTGTCAGGGCTTATCTTTACAGGTTTGGTTTCTCTCTTCAGCAGTCAGTGTATTTATCTTAGATTAGTTACCTTGTGAAATTACCACGGTGTTACCTGTATAATACAGATTGCATAGACTGAATATTTGCCCCCCCCCCCCCCCCCCTCCCCCGGGACGGTCATAAACAGGGTTAATTTTTGGTCAGATCATAAATAGGGAAGGGCAAATCGCAGATTTTGGTCATAGATAAGTTAGGGGTTTTGGTAACCTCCACTCTTTTTTTTTTTGTCGGAGTATCTCCCCCCCCCCCCCCCCCCCCCGATATTGGTTCTGCAAGTGGCTAAATGCTTGTAGAAGTAGTCCCTTGAAAATAAAAGGGAAACGCTAAAATGGAAGAAAGACTATCTAAAGAGCGACGCGTTGCGTTAAAGAGGGACGGGACAGTTTGGTTTGGTCTGGTTTTTATGTGACAGACTACCTAATGAACCATCAAGGCTGATCTGGATACATTTAAAAGACCTCTGGTTCCTTTTGAATTGACACTTATTTGTGGAAACGTAACTAGTGAATCCCGGGAGGCAAGATCGACTGAAAATATTTATTTGGCAACTTGTAGGGGAGCCTTAAAGTACAACATCAAAGCTTACAGTCTTGCTGTGAAAGATCTGACAGAAGCTGTTGCAATCGACTGTAAGTGTTCACTGGCTTACTTCAACCGTGCCGTGTGCTACCATGAAATGAGATTCTTTCAAAAGGTTAGTACATCTCTCTGGGGGAGGAGGGAAGCGGAAGTGTGGGGTAGTGCCTCTGAGACCCTCAAACCCCGACTCTGTCAAAGGCAAAACCCCATCATATTGTTACCGGATACAAACTCGATTTCCGCTGCTCAATCGAGTTTGGTCAGCGTTCCTCGCCGAGAGAATGCGGATTCAATTAAGAGTTTAAGTGGGTTCGGGGCAGAAGCGCGGGCTCCTTTTTCGAACAGCGGCTGATAATGGAGCCTACCTTATGTTAGAACCTTGTTTAAAAGGACAGTCCAGTGTTGCAAAATCTTTGTAATTGACGGAACTTGTATCGCAAACTTAGGGTTATATCACATCTACAGCAATAGCTTCACACGTTCAACATTTCTAGCGACACACCTTCAAGCAGGCACACCCTGCTTAAGACGATAGACCCTGAAAACCGTATCCTGTTTAGCAACTACCGCCTTAAGACAAAGTAAGAGATCAGTGCTCCCCAGGGAAAGAGGTTTCTGATAACTCAGTGTATTGTTGGCTGTTGTGAGTGTGATGTCATGATAAGAAATCAAATCCTCCGCGCAAACTTCCTTCACAAAACGTTTCGATTTGATTAATCCACAGGCGCTGATGGATTATGGAACTGTCATGTTACTTGAGGACTCTCCAAACATCAAGGTATGTGAGGTTTTACTGATCGCCCTTTTTAAGAGTCGTGGCAACTTTAAGAATCGGATGCCGTTGGGTCGCAGGTGAACTCAATCTCTCTAATCCTCCTCAGACATACTTTCCAGTTTGCTCCAATTTTTTTACGCATGCCATTTGTATGGTATGAGTGGCAGTTGGCTGACAAGAAGTAATTTGAAAGGAAAGAGCGTAGTCTAAGGACGCAACAGTAACTTGAACACAGTACTGAATGAATTCGAGTCGTTTCATGCTACTGTACAGAAACCGGTGCGGTAAGGGTGAGCCAAAACTACCTACTTTTCGCCAGTTCATATCTTATAAGTGATGTTAATGACCTCATTGAACAGCTCTTTACAATTAGAAGAACGTTCTGTTAGCACTTGCCGCAACTGAGTCGAGCTGCAAAAGTCCAGCTTAGAGCGACAATAGTGTCCGCGACGTTCAAACGCAACAACCACATTCTGTTCTGAATAGGCCATTTCCGAGTTCCATTGTGCCTCTGTTTCAAAGCGAGTCTAAGTGCGAAACTATTATTATGACTTTGATTTGCATGAAAATGAAATTGCATGTAGAACTCATTTTCATATGAAAGGTTTCGCACGTAGACTCGTTTTGAAACAGAGGCACAGGAGAACTCGGAAATGGCCTATTGCTCTGGTGGTTATGTTGGAGGGCTGCTTGCACGGGGATAGACTGATCACAAGATTCCCTTTTTTACTTCCGATTTTTCCGGATTCGTTGCTCTCTCTTAATTTTTCCTCTTTTTATATGATATGTAGGTTTTGCAGAATAGAGGATTGCTTTATTACGAAATAGATGACATGGAAAACGCACTTCAAGACTTTCTGGCCGCAGCTAAGGTACATAAAACACCTCAGTGCTAACCAAGTTTACCGATCCTAGAAACGAGAGATTCTTGAAATTCTCTTCTTCAGTATTTTTACTGGCTGGACCACTACCACTGTTCTTACGTGTTCATCTGGGCCCGGTTGTTCAAAACCGAGATTAAACTAATCGACACTTCAGCCTAATCGTCGATTAAATGTCCTAATCCACCTAGCGAGCAGGGTTAGATTTAACCCTTCGTTTAATCGTTGGTTAAGAATAATCAGGCTATCAACAATGGAAAGTAATCGGCCATTAGTCTATTTAATCGTGGTTTAGCGCTAATCGCGGTTTTGAACAACCGGGCCCTGGGTGTTTCAGATCGTGTTCATATACAGCGATGTATAATTCACTGTGAGGATTTTCTTTGCTTTTTAGGTTTCTCCGCAGAACCCTCATATTCGTCACACCTTGGGTCTGTGTTACCATAGGTGAGCAAGTCGTAAGCGCAAATGTTTCGATCAGTAAAAATTGTTTCCGAGTCCCTAAAAAGTCGGGTATTTCTATTTTTATGTGCTGGAACCAGTATCAACTGGTTCATTGATGTTACTTAGGTCATGTTAAAAGGTTTTACAAAATTCAAGGCGACGAAAAGCGGAAGTTACCAGGTTTTATTTAATAATTTTCAGCTGAGTTTCCCAAACGTTGAGGGCAGTTGTAAGGACTCTGAAGAAATTGTATTTAACACAGAGATCAACATGGTGAATCTCTCCTCATTTAAAATACCGTAACGTTATTATTTTTTCTTTTAGGTTAAACCGCTTGGAGGAAGCCGTGTCTTCATACAACGATGCTTTGCGTATCGATCCGTTCTTTGTGGAGGCTTATAATGGCCGCGGAAATGCCCTGATGGACTTTGGACACGAAGACGGCACTGTTGTTGGAAGGTGAGTTAATGTCACTGAACGCCTGTCTTTTATCTTGACTTGAACAAACCAACTAATCAATGAGCGAACGAACGAAAGAACGGATAAACTAGTGAACGAGCGAATAGAGCGAACAAAGGAACGAGCGAGCGAACGAACGAACGAACGAACGAACGAACGAACGAACGAACGAACGAACGAACGAACGAACGAACGAACGAACGAACGAACGAACGAACGAACGAACGAACGAACGAACGAACGAACGAACGAACGAACAAACAAACAAACGAAGCGATTTCTGACTAACCAGAGAGAGAATGCTGAAAACTTTATGTTTTTACACTGGTGTTTCAGGCATGATTATTTGAAGGCCCTTCACATGGATCCACTGTGTTTATCTGCACGAGTTAACTTGGGCTACAACCTGCAGGTAAGCAATGAAAAACAGTCCGGCTTTGTAAGTGCAAGTTGAGGAATTGCTCCACTGGCATGGCTGGTCAACTGAGTGAGCGTTCGGTCTATTAATTTTTTTCCTTGGTATTTTTTTTTTGTCTGGTTCTTATTTAGGTGGAGGGGAAGTTTCAGGCAGCGTGGAGCCAATTTTCCGCTGCAATAACCATTGATTCAGGTTAGATAAGCTTAAAAAATAATCAACGACTTGAAATGTTTTAGCTGCGTAAAAAAATACTTAGAGAAATGTCAGCAAAGTTTAAGTCATACTAAACATTTACTTTACCCTGGTGGCCAATGTTATATGTAATATTTAACAAATAAAGAAGCCTAAGCCGTGTATTACACTGTGATAAAACACGATGGTCATTTGAGAACACGAGGGAAATGTAGACAACACGAGCCGCAGACGAGTGTTTTCTACATTTCTCGAGTGTACCCAAATGACCGGAGTGTTTTAGCACAGTGTAATTCACGGCTTAGGCTTCTTCATTTACTTTAAAATATAAATTTTAAATGCGCAAAACAATAAAACACGCTTTTTCTATGTTTTATACTCTCGTAAAACGTGGGTTTTTGACCAATCAGAGCGCGCGCAGGGTCCTAGCTATATTTTAAAAATGTTTAACTCCAATTTGCAAGGAACAATTTAACAATACATTTTATTAAAGCGGATTTTAATCATACACATGAAATTTGGGCTATACAGATTTCAGTTCAATTGTTAAAGAAAACATCAGGAACCAGGTTAGCAAGCAATTTTATGCTAACAATGCCTAATAGCTTTTGTAATGTCTATTTTGGTAGGCTGCCAGTCAGCTCTCGAAGGACGAGCTGTTGTAAACCTACAGATGGGTAACACGTTTGGTGCCTTTGTTGATATGAATGAAGCCATCAAGGTATGGTATTACAAACTAGCGTCTCTGAGTTATAGTTTGCTGGTTACGTAGGTTTTAGTTGGAAATGACTAATCCTGTGAATGATCCGGGCAGAGGTATTATTTTTTAACGTCGGGCTGAGCGTGAGTTGTTTTAAACATCAGCATGACACCAAAGGGATACAACATGTCCATTAGTAAAGTCTATTTATTAGGGGCAAAGATGGCGGAAAAAAACAGTGTTTGGTCGAGATTCAGTAATAATTATGTCGTAGGTTTATTCAGTGAACACTTTAGAAAGCTGACTTGACATAAATCAATTTACACACGGTATTATTTCCAGCATGTTTGGAAACTGCTCTGGGAGAAGGGAGGTTCCCCGCGGAGCAGATTCTCATGTACAATTGGTGGGATAGTCGTCATATCTTTTCAGAGTGTAACTGGCGTATTTTGCTGTCATTTAGACAGATCAGGATGTAACGCCAATGATTTTAGCCATAGGGTCATCTTTTAGGGTTGTACACTAAGAGGCTCACATAAAGAATTACATCTAGATTGGTCTCTTCTGGGGATTTAATGCAAATTTTTCGACGGGCTTTTCTACTCCTTTAACGTGAGCTTCTTGGTGGTACATGTTCCAGCTTGATGAAAGCTGTAGAAGCTAACTTTTTGCCTTACGTGTTTTTATCAGATTTCAAAGACTGCAGAGCTGTTGACAAATCGTGGAGTAGTGCAGCAGGTAAACCGATGTGATAATAAACCATTATTGGATTAGGTTTTTGTGATATCCAGAATAATCAAGGTCGAGGTAAGGGTTGTCAGCCGAAGCCGAAGGCCGAGGCTGATAACCCTTGATTATTCTGGATATCACAAAATCGTATCTAATAATTGTTTTATTATACATTGACCGAAAAAAAATGGAAGTCACGTTTTTGCTTCTTCACTGACGGGAAGCAACACAAAGCGCGCGAACTTAACATAATTACCCCTGATCTTGAGTGTCCTTGGCATGATTATTGTATAATCTGCAGTTATGACGTCACGGGCGTTGATTTCGAAAAATCACTGTACGCTTTCCGCCAATCAGAAAAGAGTTAGAGAGTTGAATGTGAAATAATAACTGTCATTCCAATGATAAAAGAAGTAGAAACAGTTAGGTTGTTGACATTGTTTTAGAGAACTATACCACTTGGGGAATTGTAAGTGTTTAATTAGTCTATCAGAGAGTTTCCCTGTTGGTGAAAGCATGCTAAGTAATTTCTTGATGTTGCGATGACCAATTTTTTCCATTTTATTTTTCCATTAACCACAGAAAAAATAAGAAAAAAATAAAAAAAATAACGCAATACACTAGAGATTTATGATAACTTAAAGACGATAACTTAACAATTTTAAAGGTGGTAATGGTAGGGAAGCCTATATAGAAACCTATATAGAGGGTCAGTAACGCGTTCACGGAGAGTAATTGACATCCACAGCAAATCACCAAGAGCAGGTATCTTGACCAGTTTTATTTCTTGTTCATTTCCAGTTCATGGGTGACTTCGTAAACGCCATCCGTGATTATCAAGCAGCAGTCAAAACCGATCCATCTTATTCACTGGCTTACTACAATGCAGCTAATGTGTACTTTAGACAGAGACAGTTCAAACAGGTCAGTTGGGTGCGGGTGTTGAACATCAAAAGACTGAGCCCATGGTTAACGTTAAGGGACTTAGAAACTGACACTGAGTTAGTACCAAAGATTTTCATGTGTTGCAAGTTCGATGTTTTTAGGGTTAGGTAGTTTGTAGTCAAAACAGAACTCAGGGATGTCGGAAAACACAACAAGGATATTTAATCCACACGAACGCAGTATTTCCACACAAGACTTCACAACAAGCACACGCTAGGCTTGTAACTACACTTGACTTCCGTCACTCTTGTATAAACACACGGCCTCTGCCTAGATATCCACGTAACCTCTCTGTTACACTTCACAAACACGACCTCTGTCGATTACACGCGACCTTCGTCACACTTCAGTAAACACTACTGACTCGGGAGATTATTCTCTGAACACTCCTGGGAAATAAAACCATCTAAACATTACACCGATTTACTTATATACTTTACAGCAAAACGTTCTAGAACTTTCCGGCTCGACTAAATAAAGTGACATTACAATATAAACTATTTACAGCAACAGACGTAAATGTAACCGAAGTTACGCGTAGTCGTGAACCAAACTGTTTTAATAATTTTGCACTCGTACGGTACTACATATAAACCAGAAAAATAGAAAAATTAGTAATAGAAAATAATAGCTAACCAAAATAACAAACAAGAAGGAACGGATAATACGAAGAAAGGTTTACCTTAACGGTGTCCTGACTCACGAGATTAAAAAACTTGCTACTTCAAAACTTAAAACGTGGCGTAAAAAAACGAAGACCTAGGTCCTATTTATTCTAAAAAGGCTTGACAAGTGATTACGTAACAACACGAAGTAACGAAAAAATAAGCGTTCCAACAAACAATAAAGCGAACAATAACGAATACTAACGACTAATGAACTAGTGCTACATACCAAAAATAGACGAACAGTTAATTAAAAGAAAACAAAGGAAAACAAACCAAAAAACCTAAATTTGAATGTTTCGCTGTAACAGTAAAGAACTAAAAATACACTGTGATGCGACACTAATTAAATATGCTAGAAGATTCGAGACGAAATTAGCATATTCGCGAATCTTCCAAGTACTAGTCACGCAATAATTTTTCGTAACATTATGGTTCATTTTTTTTGCGAAAGAATTTACTGGATTGGGCCTCCTATAACCTAGCGACGGAAACGTGTTAAAACTTGAAGAAAGGCTTGGAAATGTTAGCCAAGAAAAAAAGTCCATTCAGGACCTTTATTATCTTTTCCAGTGATTCTCATTTGCTCCCAACCCTGTTCAGATATTTAGTCATGAGTCATGATATATTTCAAATTTTGTCTGATCGTGCAAACCAAATTAATACTCCCACCAATATTTCTCTTGCATCCTGTTGAAAATTCTAAACCTGGCCAGCGTACCTGTGTGTTCTCTGCTAAGATAATTTCCTCACAGATACAGTATCAGTGATTTTCTGGTACTTAAAAGCCGACGAACGAACTTCTTAACATGTTCTCGACTTACTTCAAATTATTGCAGATTGTGGGGGAGGGGGGGGGGGGGTAGAGAGTGCTAATTTGTCAATTATAGCTTTTAGCACAGCATTTCTTGTCTTATGTAAGCACGTGACGTTCTATCTAGAGTTTTCCATTCATGGGCCAAGCCTGGTTATAACAGGTGTTGTGTTTTCTGATTAAAGGCACTAAGTTACTATGATAAAGCACTGTCGTGGTATGCTGAAGATGAATCTGCTGTACTGAACCGAGCCATAACCAAGGTACGTCACATTGTCCAGCGGTCACACATACAGCGTGTGTGCTGTTCCCGCTAGAGCGGCTGTTGCCAGAAGCGAAGATGCCTCAAATTTATGAAATCCTCTACTTTGTAGAAAGTCAGTTCTTTAGGATATTTACTGAAAGGTTTTGAAGCTTTCTGAGCATACAGAATTCCATAACCGTGATTGGTGGACTTCACAATTGTAGCGAGCTTTCTTAAGCTGATATTGTTTTATTATTATAGCAACTGTTATCGTTTTGGAACTAGGGACATTGTTTCTGTTAGCCTGCGTGGCAAACGTCCGCAGGAGAGGAAAAGGGGAAAAAACGAGCGCGCGAAGCGCGGGAGGATCGAGCGCGAAGCGCGTAATGGGTGCTTTATCCTCCCGCGCTCATTTTTGACCCTTTCGCTCCCCTTCTAGGGCCTCTCATTCAGGCTATGTTTCTGTTCTTTGTTCTATTTTTTCAAAGTGTATCGAGCCATTCATGTGAGACCTTACGATAGCTGCTACATGATTCGCGGACCTACTTATATAAACAAGTTACATCAGGCATGTGAAATGGCAATATTATTAACAATCTGTCTTTATATAGGTTATGATGAAAGACTCCAGGGGAGCAATACAAGATTTTAATCGGGCAGGTAGGAAACAAGAAATAATGCTAAGATTATACTCGGAACTTGTGAATGAGACTGGCTGATTTGACCCTCTCCTATGCACTACCCATTCGATTCAATATTTGAATGCCTAAACTTTGCTCGAGAAGGCACAGCAGTCCATGAGACTGATCGACTGTAGCGTAGGTAGAGTTTACATCATTTTGTTGGCTTCCTAATCCACCCAACTCATCAAAGTGGACAAAACAAACAACTCTCTGTGTAACTGACACTTATGTATAATTTTGTTTTACAATTTTCCGGGAGCTCTTGTCACAATAATAGCTGTTAATATTTCATTTCTATTCTGTTAATAGTGGAGCTGAATCCATACGCGGCTCATGTTTACTTTAACCGAGCAAACCTGTACGCATCATTGAGGAAATACAAAGATTCAGAGGAAGACTATACTAGAGGTAAATCACAACCACGCTTACCCACCCTTCCCATCACGAGTACATTTGTCTTTTCACCTTACCTGTTATGGCGCTTTATTATCACTGGAGAGTAGCTGGTAGCTTGAAAGATCTATTATTGTCCAAGGAGTGATCAAATGCTAGATTCTTCTTACTATATGAATACCCAGTTAAGCAGCAGGTGATGAGAATGAATACAGTCATCATGTCTTGATGTACCACAAACAACAGCGCAATGAGTAAAGAAAATTTATATGTCGAATAATTCAGACCTGAAATAACACCAACTTCCAGACATCCAGAAGCTTAGCCTTGAAATCAGTGGGTTCGATCGGCGCATTCCATGCACATGATAGTATGGTTATATCAACTGGGTTGATAATGTGAATTGCCAATGGTAAAGAGATTCGAAAGCTGGCGTTTCGAGCGTCAGCCCATTGGATTCGAAACGTCTGGTTTCGAATCCGTCCGCTTTCTAGCCTCCTACGCAGACGTTCTTAGGCTTGTCACGCGTTCCTCCCCACGTTCGTGGGGAGGAACGCGTGACAAGCCTAAGAACGTCTGCGTAGGAGGCTATCCGCTTTCGAATCTCTTTACGGTTGGCAATTCATATTAGTAACGCAGTTGATAAAACCAAATTATCTTGTAATACCCCCCCCCCCCCCCTCCCTCCCCGACGCAGCACCACAATTTCTTTAAAAACTGACCCCCTTTCGTCACAGGATAGGCTTTTTCTTGGTCTCCTGTGAAGACAACAACAACAACAAGAAGCTTTCCTCTCTCACGAGGAGTGCGTGACTAAAAGTAAAAACGTCACACACTCCTCGTGGGTAGGGGAAAGCCTGCGTGACGAGAAATAAATACGTCTGCGAAGGAGGCTAGGTATTTCTGTAACACTAACTAGATAAACATGACTTGAAAGAGATAAAGCCTCTCTTACCCTTCTTCCGTTCTTGAATGTGGCATTTATTGTTTTATTTTGATCGGTCTGTATCACTTCTAATTTTACAGCCTTGAGTCTCAAACCTGGAGATGCCCTTGTCTACAAAAGGCGAGCTGATGTCCTTGGTAAACAAGGCAAAAAAGTGGCGGCTATTGAGGACTACAAACGAGCTATAGTCATCCAGACAAGAAAACAGTGACACGTCAAGAGGTTGCGTCTTCGAAGGTTAAGTTGTCTCTGAGTTAGGTCTATTCTGTTACCTGGCGATGTGAAGAACATTTCTCGTTCATTATTTAAGTGTTCATCAGTCTTCTGTGCTGGCTGGAGAGCAAGATATCTCCAAGTGAGTTTTAACCAAAACGGACAGTGAGTTACGAGGTTAGCATTTCAACAAGAATGTAAATAAAACTAAGTTTGTAAATAAGAGTTTGTGAATATGAGTTGGTTGTGTGAATACGCTTTTAACCATGAACAGCGTTGTTTTAACAGAATTGTAAAAATTTATCTATTTTTGTTCATTAAAAGCAAGGTTCAATTGTTGGTGTGAGTGCTCCTTCAGAAAAAAAAGAGTTAAAATACCAGTGAATCATAACGCCTTTTTTTGTTTATTAACAACACAACTTGAGTCCTGTTTCTTTATGAAGTTGTTTTCACTTGCGGTGAGTAATGTTTTCTAAAATATTTCTAGTAGCTTCAATATAAACTAGTAGATTATAAAAAAAAGATAAGATTTAATTTTTCGCTACTGTTACAGTTTCCATAAAGTAAAGCTCGGGTTTGTCAAAGATAAAAAATTGCTCCTTTACTGATTATGATTTGAATCAAAATGAACACGTTCGTTGGCCCATGGGTTCGATAAACAGCCTCTAAAAACGGTGACATCACCCGCTTCCCCAAGAAAGAACAGAGACTCGGTCAAATAGGTTGTGGCCATTTCCGTGCCCTACAAACAGAATAAAAGAGGGAATACATAAAATCGTAATTGAAACAATGAAATAAGTAATGAAAATAACTATAAAACTGGTTTTCACCTGGACATAAATAACCTTAAAAAGACGTTAAGGAGGAATTTGTTCTCTTCTACCGTTATCGAGAATGTTGTAAGGAAATTTCTTATTTACTTCACCCATGATTCCTCTCATTGATTTTGCTCGTAAGGACAATTATTTGTATTTTAAATTACCGTACATCGGTCCTTTTTCCATCACAGCAGAACGCTGAATTAAGAAATTAGTCAACACATTTTGCAGGGACCTGGACATTGATTTGGTGTTCACCCGTTTAAAATCAAGATATTGGTTTGGGGCCCGCAAGGATCCTATCCCTGCGGGTTAACGATCGCTAGTCATTTTTAAGTTTTCATAGGCTGTTGTGTTAGTGAAACAAATAGACTCTTCGCCACTCGCATCGTTGAACATCTCTCCTCCGACAAACATTCCACATCTTTAAGCACCTGAGAGGTTCTGAAAATTGTCGCTGCCTTTGTTCAAAAGATCATCCCTTTCATACTAATTAGTCGCTTTTCTTAGCTTAAACTGAGTTTGATTTTTTTTGCTTTTTTTGGTTCTCGCCTTCATCCTTAATTATTCTTAATATCTCACCTTGTTACACTACTTATTGCAAAATTATATTATTGTTATTATTATTATTATTATTATTATTATTATTATTATTATTATCATTATCGTTATCGTTGTAGTTGTCGTCGTCGTTGTCGTTGTTGTTGTTGTTATTGTTATTGTTATTATTGTTATTGTTAAGATCTCTCAAAAAGTAACAAAGAAAGAAAAAATTACTGATATGGCCAGGGAAAATAAAGAACGAATAAAATAGGAATGAAAACGAGAATCCAATCCACCGTAAGCAAAAAAATGGCGGCTGTACATTTTACCTCAATACCTTGCGAACCAAACTAAGCCTAATAGGCATATAAAAAGATCTGGTTTAACGGGCAGTCGTTCCTGTACTAACAGCATTACTCTTGTCGAGTTTGAATGACTTGCAATTTTTCTTTGTGTTTTTATACGCTCTTTTAGAGTTTTCGTGCGCAAAGCGTACCAGTCGCCATCTTTTTCTTCACGGTGGATTATACTCGCTTGACTGATCGGACAAGAAGCCATATAATTGTCTTGGACGAGGAACACCAAATATCTTCATGAATGTTTTCAACGGTGTTACATGTTACACGTCCTTGTGAATTCTCTCACCGTTGCGCTTTCCCAGTAGGCTTTAACTTAACCTACAGATTAAAACCTCAAGTCAGTGGCATCAAACTTGTCACGGATTACGGACGATCCATTTTCCAAGTTGACCTGCTCATAGCCACTTTGATTGTGATATGAAACAAAAGGCAAGTTTCAGACAATTTATAAATAGGGAGTTTTAGCAATGAAGACGGCGACGGCGGGGACAAAACCTTGTAAAAAATGAATTTATATTTTACCTTTGAATGTCGCAGCTGTGTAAATCTGTCCAGTAGCCTTGTCGGTCTAAAAACTCGCTCAGGCTAAACATGCACCCACGACGTTTTTTTGAAAACAAGATACGAAAAATTAGCCATTGCGGTTCGCGTTCTCCAAAATACGTAGAACTTAGTCATTTCACGTTGTTGTTTTGCAGAGGACGGCAAAGAAATATACAAAGATTCAAAACGCACGTGCACAGCTATTGTTTTGCTTATTAAACCTTTTGTTTGTGACGCTCTCCTCGCCGTAGCCGTCGTGGTTTGCTAAAACTCCCTAATATCCCGGGGGTGGGGGTACTCCCTTATATGAGTTATATAGGTATGTGCGGCCCCAAAGGGTATGGTTTTTAATTAAGCCGTTTTGATCATAAATAGGGTATCGATTTTAGCTTATTTTGGCCATTTTGTCATAAATAGGGCATGGTTTTTGTACTCTAGCCTCTATATGGGCGATCATAAATAGGGTAGGGAATATCGCATATTTTGGTCATAAATAGGGTAAGGCTTTTGAGAAGCGGGCCGCACACCCCCTCCCAATTTTTCTGGGAGTATCCCCCCCCCCCTCGCGGATAAATATGTGCTTGACCAAGCGTGCGGATTAAATTCAGCATGGTCTATAAAATCTCCGGGGGGGGGTTACTCCCTTATATGGGCTATATAGGTATGTGCGGCCCCAAAGGGTATGGTTTTTCAGCCGTTTCAGTCGTAAATAGGGTATCAATTTTGGCTGATTTTGGCCATTTTGGTCGTAAATAGGGTATGGTTTTTGTACTCTAGCCTCAATATGGGTATGTTTTTAAGAAACCAAAAGAAAATTAACAAAAGCCCTTCACAAATTATGTTTACGGTAATGTAACTTTGGTCTGAGCTAGGGATCCAATTATAACGCACGTCTGAAACAGGATTTTGATGTAAGGTTCAGGTCATAAACAGGGTTTCGAATTTTTGGTCAGGTCATAAATAGGGTAGGGAATATCGCAGATTTTGGTCATAAATAGGGTAAGGGTTTTGGGAAGCGGGCCGCACACCCCCCCCCCCAATTTTTCTGGAATACCCCCCCCCCCCCCCCCAGGATAAAATCTCGCTATTCCTGGGCCACAAAATAGCGACAGCGAGCTAAACTCAGTGAGACAGTGATTAAGAACACATGATCACGGTATATACACCGCCAGGAGAGGAATTGTAGTACAGCGACAACTGTTTAAAGTTAGATCAGCAACTCAAATATTACACGTCACAAAATGCCAGAGGCTTTAAAAAGTGAAGAATATGAAGGCAGAAACCGACACAACGTAGAATGATTTTTGAAGGTGTACTATATTTCGGCTGGCCAAACCAGCCTTCTTCAGGTACGAAATATAGTACACCTTCAAAAATCATTCTACGTTGTGTCGGTTTCTGCCTTCATATTCTTCATTTAATTTGTGAAGCCGATTAGATCACTACATTGATCCAACGTATACCAGCAGGATCATCGTTCCGGTTGCTGCTTAAACATTTTAAAAAGTGGCCAACTGCTGCATAAATATGCGTCTCTCGGTCAAGTTAATTTTAATTAACTTGAAACTTTAATTAACCTGAAACTTTCGACTGCTTAAAGCAGTCGAAAGTTTCAGTTTCTGGCAACCATGTGTGATGAGGAAGTTTGCCATATTAGGCTTTCATGGGACTCGCAGATCGAAAGTGTTTTAGCTTGGTAAACGTCATTAAGTTGTCTGCCACTTTTCAATCTACTGGCACTAAAAACGAAAGTTTGAAACAAATGTTTCAGCCAAAGGAGACATTCGATCATCCATGCGATTTGACTTTGATAGTGGAAGGCGGCAAGGAATTCAAAGCTCATAAAGATGTTTTGTCAAAGGCCAGCTTTTTCTTTGAAAAGCTTCTGAAGAGCGACATGAAGGAGGCTAAAGGAGGGGGGCATAGGGGGTTATTAGAAACCGAAAAACCGCGCAAATAATTGCCGAAAACCGCAGAACCGCAACAAATTTCGTCCAAAACCGAAAACCGAATAAAACTCCTAACTCACAAAGCTTTCGTAGTCTTAAGAATCTCCCTTTCTGCTATTATTTTATACGTATTAACTTAATTTGCTTTCCGAAGTTCATTCTGATTATTTCCTTGTGAGTGCAGAAAATATCGTAACCTAAAAGCTCCTTTTTTACTTAAATCGGCTCAACAGACCTATAGCAATGCGAAACTAGAAACAAATTGCCATTTTATAGGTGATTTTTGAGTAAAAAGGACACCACATATTATGAAGTTACTTTTTGATTGCCATTGTCAGAATTTTGTGCAGGCACAATGGAAGCCCCATTTTACAACCAAACTACCTTATTTTACAACCAAATGGTCCGGTCTCCTTCGCTTTTATTCCACGTGAACGGAGCGAGTGAGCCGGCAATGTTATTCCCGAGACGAAAAGGGGAGACAACTCACATTTGAGCCATAGAAACTCGATAGTCCAGTCTTCTCCTTTGATGTTATCTTGATCTTTTCATAACCTCCTCGGCCCGGAGGTAGGTACTTCCTTATTAGAGGCTAATGGGGATGTGCCACTGGATGGGATCGCATTTTCACGATTTGCGTGACTATCATGGGGTCGCATTTTCAACAGAGTTACAAGAATTGGGTCGCACATTTTCTGACTTTTGGGGACAGTTCTTTATATTTACCGTCTAGCAAACGTAAAAGATTGTCTGCTCTGTGAGTGACCATGTCAAGAGTTTTTTTTATGCAATGTAAGGTATATACTTAAATAGAAAGTGACTAAGTTCAGTTGGGATCGCGAAAATTACATATTAATTGCCTAAAAGTTACTAAGATGGAATCTATTATTGACTACAGAACAGAGTAGAATGGGGTAGGGGCTCTGAGAGGCCAGCGGCACATACCCAGCAAAAATGGTAAGTAGTTGGTGTATCCCTTATGATAGTGTATTTAGAACGTAGCATAGCATATGTATCACTATAATATCTGGAAAGGATACATGAAGTACTTAGGGCAAAAATTAACCCACGTACCTCCTCCGGGCTGCTTGGCAGCAGATTACGACCCTGCTAAAGAGACTAGGCTTGTCATGCATTCCTCTAACTGTAAGTGGTCCCTCGGAATTACAGTTTTAGCGTGACTGCATGGTGTGATATCCTTGGCAAAACCAGAAAAACTGTAAATGAATTGGGCAGAAGAATCCGAAAAACCGCCATCATTGTTGACAAAAACCGAAAACCAAAGCCTAAATTGGAGAAAATCCGCAAACCGCACGAAACACCAAAACCGAAAAACCGCAGTTCTTCAGAGCGAAAACCGAAACTGGAGTTTATTTACACTGGTAGTGTTCAGACATTAGCCCCTCGAGAGATGGCCGAAAATCTTGCCTTTATGGCCGATTATTTGTTTCTTCCGAATTTAAAATCTCTTGCCGTGCGAGTTGCCATTGCGACCCTGAATGCTTCAAACTGTATTTCAACTTACCGTTTTGCGGAATTGTATCGATGCGACGAAGTTCTGTCCAGGACAAAACAGTTTATCCTTGCAAATTTCACATCCGTAGCCAAAACCAACGACTTTTTAAATTTGTGGAGCAAGGAAGTTGAAATGTGGATTTCCAGTGACGAAATAGATGTGGCCACCGAGGAAAATGTGTTTGAGATCATTTTAGCATGGATTGGTCGAGACAAAAGCGAACGAAAGAAATACTTCGCTGAGTTATTTCGTCGATATGTATCACTCGACTTCCTATGCAATGCTATAGCGACAAATTACCATGTGAAAGCTAGTGAGGGATGTTTGCATCTTGTGAAGGCCGCTCTGAAGACAATTGACTGTAACAACTTCGACACTTTATCTACCCCACCAAGAAAGGCCCCAGCTATTGTGGTGTGCAGTGACAACAACAACAACAACAAATAAACTTTATTAATAATTAACACTTAAAACTGAGAACATGTACAACTCGCATATAGCGTAAGCTAGTCGAGGCGAGTTGTGCAGGAAGAAAAAAAAAAAAAAAGAAAAAGAAAAAGAAACCAATTTGTAAGCTTGAAATAAAAGACTATAAATCATGACAGGAATAAACTATAAATAAAATACAGTCATTAGCATCCGGGGATAAATATGTTTACAGAATTGATTTTTAAAAGTAGCTTAATAACCTAAACAAAATAAACAAACTAAACAGGCGAAGAGATTAACAGTGATTGACTACAGTGAGGAACATGTTCTTTGTTACTTTCCTCGCGAAGACAGATGGTACAAAATGGGGGACAGTCTAGGGCCACGGTCACATCACCGAACTCAGATAGCCACCATTTGTCATAACGAACTGTATTCTTATTGTTTTTCTCCATCAAATTCAGAAGTCTCTAGTTTGCCACAAATGCACCGCTACGATTTGTTTTCTAACACTTGGACACGATTATCATACTATGAAAAAGGAGATTTGAAGCAGATAGTTGTCAGAAATGGTTGTGAAATTTATGGTTTGGTAACTAGATACCGGTGTCCTGAGTGCAACAGAACTGGCACTGCCTGTTTACCGCTGTCAGACCTGTCGGCGTCTCCTTTCATACTCATACGGTTACTATTCATGCTTGGGATGCAGCGGAAAACTTCAAGGGGATGCAGTCTGCGAGACTTGCTTCAAAAGCGATTTTGTCGATGCTGCGATTTCGAGGTACGTAATTGAATTAAACGTTTGGCAAGACATTACATCTTTTGATTCGGGTTTAAGGGCAAGAGTTTGCCTTGTAGCCAGTGATAATTTTATATATTTCATTGGCGGTGGAGTACGCGGAAAAGTAAACAAATACCTGAGCGATGTCGACAGGTACAACCTTAACCAAAACACTTGGGAGAAAGTAGCTGACATGCGAGAGGAGAGAATGCTGCCTTGTGGTGCTGAAGCACATGGAAAAATTTTCATTGTTGGTGGAAACAAAGTGGCGCCTGCAGATACTTGTGAAGTGTACAACGAACAATTGAATGAGTGGCAGATTATCGGGAGCCTGGACACTAGAAGAGACCTATGGTGTGCTGCGATGGCAACCTATATTTATTGGCTGGTTGCTGCGGCAGCGACTCTGAAGCAGCAACAGTTGAGCGCTATGATTATGATAACGATGAGTGGATCAAAACCACTAGACTTTCTGAAAAGTCCTTCGTCTTGTTTATTTAGTACCCACCGGACTTCGTCGCTCGCTCGGCCGCTTAGCGGGCTTACATATTCCACTCTGAAATTTATGAGGTCGACTTGTGGCAAGTCTACAAAACCACCACAATACCACTCCACCACAATGAAAATGGAGAATTTGGCTTCGCAAATGCCTGTTCAATGGGAATCTATAAAAAATTTCTCACCTATACTGTGATGGATTCAGCGTCAGTTGGAGTGACAGAGCATTTGAGAAAAAAGACAACTCGCGCTAAGCAAGTGGTGAAGACTTCTCAGTAGATAACTGTAATAGTAACGTTGCTGGATTGTGCAGTTCATTAAGCGTGTGAGACGCGAATTTCACGAATGACTAACTCTTTACCAGGCTTTACGTGTATTTCGCGGACGAGAAGGCCTAGGGACTCATGGTGTAAACCAGGGCGGAAAAAGGCCCTGTGTAAACTGTTCTCGTCACGTTTCGGGTGCATTGTCGTCCCAATAGCCCTTTTTACATCTCTTAGCCGGCGGCGCCCTGGCACGAGAATTGAGAAAATGGCTATGGGGACGAGAATGGTTTCGCATACAGACAAAGAGCCTTTCCATAAACGTAGAATATTATAAATCAATTTTATCATTGCTTTTTAGAGTTAACTATGTCCTTAGAGACCTTCATATAGTATTTAAGCAGAGTTTTTTTTAGAATGCTATCATTGTATATAATATCAATTTCGGCGGATACCTGTAGCAGAACCCACCTTATGAGTTCTTCAGGTGACAAGATCCACTTTCTCAAGACGCCAACAAAATTTCTCTTTCGTTATTTACGCCATTCAGGAAACACTTAACACTCCCTCTCAAGAGGACCATATTTTAGTGACTCGTTGCTGTGGTGGTAGAATTAATGGAGTCCCTGTAAAACCGGAAAAAATATTTTTAGCAATCTGAAATATCGCTGGTTTGTTTGTTCGTTTAGTTGATATGTCGTTCGCTCGGTCATTTGTTCCTTCGCTTGCTCGTGCATTATTATTTTGTTTTAGCGGCAATGTTAATCTTTAGACCAGTTTTTGGGCTGACATATAAGCGATCGTTTTTCGACTGGAGCTGCCTTCTAGTGCAAGATCATTAAGATCAGCAAGTAGGATAAAAGTAAATAAATGGATGCCCACATGAGCACCTATTCGCTAGAACTATTCATATTCCCATCTTCTTTTATCACTGATCTATATGCTAAGTTAAATCTGATATTAAAGGATTATTTCAGAAATCTGTTACACATATTTGTAATAAAGCCGCTTATTTTAACCTGAAAATCTTAGTATCTTTCATCCTTTTCAAGATAATAATAATAACTGTTTATTCACAAATCTATACATAACTCAGTTTTATCCTAATCACGGCAAGTACGCACTGCGGACCTATTTTTTATTCCTATTTGGCTGTCATTTTTCTTGTCTTCGAGGAAGAACATTTTGGGAAGTTGCCAAGTTCTCAGTTGAATTTTTGTCTTGAAGAGTTAAAAGAAAAACACAAACTTTGTGAAAGTAAGTTCCAGTTCCAGTTCATTAAAATGTTGTATGTCGCGTTGTATTGTCAGGATCTGCTTGCACTGAATAATTTAAAGCCCCGGCCAAACGATCACAACATGCCAACGCAACATATCGCAACATTGTTGGGCGCAACATGTTGCGTGCGTTTGGCCACCCTGTTGCGACATGTTGCGACGTGTTGGGTGTTGTTGGCTCAAATTTGGCCATTTTCAAACTTGAGCCAACAACACCCAACACGTCGCAACAGGATGGCCAAACGCACGCAACATGTTGCGCCCGACAATGTTGCGATATGTTGCGTTGGCATGTTGGGATCGTTTGGCCGGGGCTTAAGCTTCATTTTGTCCAGACTTTGGCTCGCCATCGCTTTTAATCCGGTCTTAGCTTAGCATTGATTAATCGAACAAGAACATAAAAGAACAATAATTCTTGTCCCTTCCGGGAGTTTTGTCGTGAAACTCTCCTATAATCAGGGTTTGCGACTTTCGACAACTAGGATCGTTCACAGTCGTTCACTTTCCTATGTCAAATATTTCGCGAGAGAGTCGCCATGGGGTTTTTTTTTTTCTCGTTTATTGGCCCTCGCTCGCTGAGCGAGTAGGCTAAAAGTGAAAAATCCACAAGAGTCTTTCTGGTGAGTTTTTTTATTCGTTTATTGGCCCTGGCTCGCTGAGCGAGTTGAAAGCGAAAAATCTATTGGAACTCTCTCTCGTAATGAATAACAATCAGTCGGCCATGACAAATACCATAGCGTTTTAGCTTACAGAACACTGGGTTCATTTTCAGTCTTTTCACGAGATACATTCTGAGCTGAGTGATTGTCTTTGAAGATAACTTCTGTTCAAGACACCACCGACTGATAAAGCCATGTCTACGAAGAAAACAAGTCACGCGAAGTAAAAACATATTTTTCTTCTTACCAATCTCGTAAAACATAGGACAAGAGGGGAAGGATTGGATTGAATTGCTGGATTCTTGCACATCAGACTAATCAGTGCTAAAGAATAAATTTATTTATGCTCCGACAAATTTGACACAAAGAATGGGCAATCTGCATATGAAGCAACAGAAAATCTTTGACAAATTGCTTTCAAAATTGTTCTAGAATGAAAGATAGGAATGTAAAGTTGACAAAAAGTATTACACGTCAGTTTCATTCGCGGATAAATGGACTTTATACGTTTTGCGGTCCTTCATAAAAACAACATTTGGTCAACTTTTGTAACTCTGCTCAATTGACTGACGAGAATCATTGGAAAGTCGTCTGGCAGAAAAGGACAATTAAAACCTAATGTTGGCAGCTACATCTTTTAATGCTGATCAAATTCTCCCCAGGGGGAAATTCATACTTAATAAAACAATCTAAATTTGAAAAGACCTAAAGTAAGAAGAAAAATCATTTCCGTGACAGTATGACACGTAACCACCACAAAGGGGTCATTAGCCTGGAGCCCCTTTATTAAGAGTTAGTAAATGGGGGTCAGTTGAAAATGCGGAAAAAAAAAACACGGCAGAACTCAGGTATTTAACGTTAGCGGTCGAAAATGTACTCGGGGGTAGTTTGTGAATCAGTTATAGGTAAAGGCAGTGAAGAATTAAACAGAAATATTTAAGTTTAATAGAACTTAAAGAACAGAAAATGTCAATGGCAGCAGAAATTCGTGTCTTACCCGGACAACGCACGTGCGAAGCCGGCCGGAAAACAACTCTGGAGTGCGAAGAATTAACTTGAGAACGTGACATTAAATTTATACTGTTTGTCTACCGAAGGAAGTCTTTTATCTTCAAAAAGCACCTACAGCTGGGTTTAAAAATAATAAATTAATGTGGAAATTGAGCTGGAGTTGTATCGTAGAGGTGTTATTTTGGTTTCAATAGATTTACGTCCTCTAGCAGTTCGTCTGGCAGAACCTGCAAAGAAACAAAACAACTCAGTGAATTATTTGCTTCGTACACCACTTTGTCAATATCAAAGTTGCTTCAAAACGCCTATCAAGGGGAAAAATGTCACTCTATAGCATTGTTAAATTCTTGACTGTTAACCTTTTTACAAAGACCATTCAAAGAAAGTTATTTAGTACAGCGAACTTAAATAATCGCTTTAAAACAACGAGCGGTTAGTTCAAGATCGATGCTTCTAGATTTTCATTAAAAGATCTCCATTGTCTCGCCCAGGCAAATTTATCTTTCTGGTGCAGGTTTTTTATACAATAATGAGCTTTTATCGCCATTCGCACAGAATTTTTATCATGAAAATGCCATCTTCATCAATTCTCCGCCTATTAATAGCCTTGGCTTCGAGGAATAAAGTTGAAAAGAGATATCGATCTAATATTAAACCTCCATGAATGATAATTTTCGTAGCATGTAGACTCAACTAAACACTATTTTTACAATCATATAACGAAAGCGCCCTGGCAAATCACAAAAAAATGCCCCGAAAATAGATTGTTTTCCTCGTTCCATCCAATTTGGGAAGAAAATTATCGCCGAGCGTAACATATTTTCCCTAAATTCCCGGAAAGCAAGCAACTGATTTTATTCACTTGAACATTTGTTAAGTGACATGCCTTATGCCTGAATTTGCATGTTGCTGGTTTATATTCAATGATGTTTTCACTATCAATTCTGAGATATGGAGCTTCTTCCACCTGTATTTCTTGAGGGCAGTAAGTACCTAAGGTAATATAATAAATCGCTAAGTTGTCTTCATTAAGATTCGCTTGGCTATTATGGTCACTTAGTTCTGCATAACTTGTTCCCAGACGGTAAAAACTCACAATATTTTCTTGGAATGGTGTGTAGGCGTAGATATTTATTGGACTGCATTCTCTACGTTTAAGCATTGTGAAAGAGTGCGTCAACGTGGAGAGAACATTCGGTGAAAGGTAAGGTCGAAGACTGCTTCTCTAGAACGACATTTACAGCAGCAAATAGCATTAAATTCGGCTTGGGTTTACAATTTTACTGTGAGGCTTTCAAAAAGAATATGTGGTACTTCTTTAAACTAATTTGTCCGTTCCTAAATTTTGTTTGATTTGGTTTAGATTCAATCAAAAGAAACCCTCGTGGTATATTAAATATCCGTAATAAATTGAACACATCAATGACCAAAGCTTAATTCTCCTTCGGGCCAGCTTTTGCATTTGTCGTTTTTGTGAGAAAGAAATTTTTAATTAATGCCCTACAATTGAGCGTAACTTAAAGAAAACTTAAAGAAACCCTCGTGGTATATTAAATATCCGTAATAAATTGAACACATCAATGACCAAAGCTTAATTCTCCTTCGGGCCAGCTTTTGCATTTGTCGTTTTTGTGAGAAAGAGATTTTTAATTGATGCCCTACAATTGAGCGTAACTTTATTTTTTTTTTATGATCTTATTCTTAGACAAACAGAAGGGTTTAATAACACATGTGCATTGACATTAGCTTACATTGGGTTCTCTACCAGAACATGTCTTCGCTTCGGTCTCAACTACTTTAAATTTACAGAAACTTCTTCTAGGACCTGAACAAATCAAGTTTTTGTTTGTATTTTCAGGCCATAACTTAATTGTATGATTATTCACTGTTACATCAGTATTTCTGCTATTTGCCACAGCCCACTATACTTCTTATACCGCAAAGATAACACGAACAAACCTAACATATGTACGTCAGTTCAATGCACAATGCTTGTGCAAACAATCCAAAGATTACTTAACCAATATATACAAGAACTTAATTTTTTTTGCGGTGTCTTTTTCTCGGTGCATTTCCATGCTAATAAATTTTTAGCATATGTAATAGACGCACTATATGGAGTTTGCCTAGCAGCTACATTACAACATCAACGCTATTTTACGGGGCGCCTGTTCAAGATAATCACTATCAAAATAATATATCCGCCCAGATTTTACCGCAATTGTGGACACTGAAAGAATAGACACTTTAACTTGCATGCCAACCAATATACCAAAAAGCCAAAATGAAAAATTGCGTAGGTGTACGATAAAAAACGCCGAAAGCAAATCAACTTGCTTCTGAGATGGCTGGTGGAAAAGCTATCAAAAATTGAAAACAGAATAACAAAGGCTTCATTGGGTTAGGCTTTTCAACACTATCTCGTAAATCTCTCACTGAAGTACTGAACGTCGCAGACGAGCTAACTGCCAACGCCTTTCGCTGATGTATCTTAATTTCTTCCGTATTGTCAGTTTTTGCTGAGGACGAAAAAAAAATCGCCAATAACATCAAAAAATAGTGGCTAAAAGACAGGAAACTTCATTTGGTAAGTTGTTTTCAAAATTGCTGTCAATTGTAATGGGAACATTTGACGAAGGCATAAAGTTAACGAACTAAAATCGTCCATGAAAAATGACAAGATGATGGCAGACTTTTTTTTAAAAAAATGACTTAAATGTAGATTATTAAATTTTCATGAAAGAGTTTTTCTCGCTTCGCTGGGTTAAGTGGCAATCAGTGCTAGGGAAGAAATGCCAAAAAAATTAATCGGAACAAAAGTAAACCCTAGACATGCTTCAATTATGTCATTGTCATTTGTCAATCTAGACTCTGTAATTAAAGCTACGAAACTACTCGCAAGAAATGTGCGACCTATTTCTTGTGTTAAAGAGGCGTTCACTTTGACTTGAGTACTCATTTTGTCTCGAAATTGTCGGCCTAAGTGAGCTGAAATTACTACAATTTGCTCACCGGCATGATTCATCCCCCCCTTCCCTGAGCAGCCATTTCGAAGTATTTTTTGTGAGTCAGAGAAGAAAAGTAGCTTATCACTAATTGTACTGCTTAATCCTAACATGGGTACCGCTTTTAGCCTGTAACATAAACGGAAATTTATAATCATTGACTAATCTTGAACAGGATTCGTGTCCATTTTCACTAGCTCGTTTATCACCAAAGATTATAAGAGGAGCATGTGACACAATAGTTTCTTTCTGTGAGCACAGAAAGAAATGGCTAAAGATTTTTATACAATAACAAAATCAATGCGCGCGCTCTGATTGGTCAATCAGCTATGGTTTATTGTGCCGGTAAACCCATGGAAAAATCGCGCGTCTTCTCAATTATTATATAAAAGCACCAGACCACAAGTTTCTATGGTTTATAGGCTGATAAACCGCTTGGGATGTTGGTAGAACACTCGAAGAATTCGTAAATCACTCGCCTGCGGCTCGTGATTTACAAATTCTTCTCGTGTTCTATCAACATCCCGCGTGGTTTATCAGGCTATAAACCATAGAAACTTGTGGTCTATTGCTTAAATGAAAACCACATATATGATGCTGAGTTTTCAACGAAATATGTTCGGAGACTACTCAGATCTTGAGCGTGTATTTTAGTAGGCTTCAGTGTATGTGGAAAGTAATTGATGAGTGGGTTAACTTTATGTTAGCCTACGAAACGGCTGGCGCTGTGTTAAACTCCACATGTACTCAAGATCTGAGTAGTCTCTCAACATATTTCGTTGTATCAGCTTCTTCATTGTAGAGCACTATATTGGCTCTAGTGGTGAACAGCGCCTGAATATATTCTGAGTTGTCTATTTAATTTAGAAAATACCATCAACGTGATAGTTAAGATTCAACATGCCAGAGATTTAAATGAAATAGAACCAAGGACTTAAAAAATTAAAGCTCGATTATCTTTGATGTCATTATAATCCTGTTAATCGTACAAAGACTTCATTCTTTATAATCTCCAAGCCGTCGTGTCGGTTAGCATAACAAATTGGTCAGCGGAAACAGTCATCAATGAAACCCCATAATGCTCAACGGAATTCGAACTTATGGCCTATGTGATGCCGAGCATGCGCTGCATCAGTACTGTATTCAAAAGCACCTTGCAGGTTAGGGGATGAGGGTGGCATTGGACTGGAATTGGCTTGCAAATGAGGCTGATGCGAGGGGTCTGGTCAAGTTCAAATGATGTTTAATTAATCTCATATTCCCCCTACAAGTTAGTTACAGCCCAATATGAACATGCGGATATGGTCTTTTGGCGAGGTCGTGGGAGTACGGCTTGGATGTCGCAGATTTAAAATGAATAGTATATGTGATCGTCAAGAAAGAGATTAAAGAGAAAGAGACCTTCACTGACTGAAGTTGTTTGTGCCGTTAGTAAGAGCACATGCATAACGTGCTGCATTTAAGAATCACCCGGCCTTTTCGAAATGATATTGGACAAAGTTGCACATTAAATTTAGTACTTGAGATACATAGACGTCTGTAATATGGCGGCATTCTATCAAGTATACCAAATAAACAAAACTGAACGGAATGAAGCCAATATTTACCACAGAGCGTTGTAAGTGGATTGAGATAAACGTCATGACAAACTATTGGAGTATTGGGGTACTCTTGAACCACAGTACAGGAAGAGCTTGAGATCTTGCAATTGCTAAAATTTTTGCCTTGATGTTGTGACGAGTTTTCGTGCGAATTAGCTTGAAAGTTTTCTCTCAGTTTGAAATTAAAGTGCACCATCTTTGGCTAAAACCCGTGCAAATAACAATGAGACTGTATTTGATGTGTCTTAATCCCCCCGATGAAGTAAATTTGTCGCAGTTCTTAACTGTCCTCAGAGAGGAAGGAACTCAGAGAGACTGACAAGTCTGTCATACAATGAGTCATTGCTTTCAAATACTCCTCTCTTCCACACTCTTGTCGATCTCTAAATACCAGAAAAATAAATCATTCGCAGTCACGCAGCCCCCCACAGTACAAAATTTGTTCGCTCGCCTGACAACAGCAAGAAACAGAGCCATTTGTGTTCGTGGAGTTTGTGGTTAATCCCCGAGTGCTTTCTATGGCTAATCTGTACATTAAGCAACAAAAGTGGTGACTTATTATTTACAACATTTGCGCCTTCGTAAAAAACCCATGCCACTTATGCAGCATGAAAGTGCACAAGTAGGCTTTAGGCTAAGGGCACTTTTAAAATAGCTATCATATTTGAAAACTGAGAATAGAAAATAGCACGGAGATGATTTTGTACAACACAGGTTTAGGACTGTTGCTGAACCGACCCTCATGGGCATTGAACTCACTATTTGTAGAACTAAGGAAAACTGAAGAATCCTCTGAGAAAAAATCTTGGAGTCATGACACGCTCGCCAGAAGAGAACCAACAACAAACTCAACTCACATATGCACATCCCACAGTACATATTCATTGGCACCAACCAATCAGATGAAGAGAAGCTATGCAAAGTGCATAGTCTAAACATATAACGCCGGAACGGACAAAGTCCAAGGCACAGACCCTTTGCGGTTTTAGCTTGAAGGGGCGGCTTTTTCACGATCTGCAAAAGCTGTTTTCCCCGGAAATAAAAACTCTGGAGAAGATTACTCAAAGCTGAATCTAGCTCTCCATGAGAACCCCACTGGATAGAGTTGACCGTGCACAAATTTTGAAGACTTGCTACGAGAACTGAAAACCGGCAGCAACTTTGTGCGCGAGCTAAAAAGCGTCAAATTAAATTACTTTGCTACAAGAAAAAAAAAACAGTATCTCTTAATCGCAAGAATTAGATCCCGCAAAACACAAAAAAATCACCAAATCTGCAAAATTTATGATCCTGTAAAAAAATTTTGTCGCACGGCATCGATTACAAAACTTCAAGTCTGAAGGCGTTAACTTGTTAACCATCTTTTATCCAGCAGGAAAATTACATGATTATGTGGAATTCCGGTTTCTCGAACCTCCAAGAAAAACGAAAATTGATTTTAAAAATCGCGTACTTCGCGATATTGGAGATAAAATTTCAGTGTTTGACTTTCGAGAGGAAAACGAGTTTGATTCGAGTTATCAGAAGGTTTGAAAAGTCAAGGGTTTGAAAATTCGAGATTCCACTGGAATTCTATTTTTAGTTACATGTTTGTATGTGTGGGTCACCTCATCGCTCGATGTTATCGTCTCAAGTAAGCAGTTTTACTCATCCAAAGTCATCACAACTCCCCGTTTTGTCTGTTGTGGCTTTAGTGTTTCCTTAATTAAAGATATTGTCAAGAATTTCGCGATAAAAAGAACACGTTTGTCGAAACACCAGCTTTAATTTGAGCATTCTCCGTATTCTGTGATACAACAGACAGATTTACTCAATTATTTTTGTCAAACTAAATCTCCTCAGAGAAAAAATAAATTTTAATAACTGTAGTAAATGAGTATTACAAAATGCGTAAATTAGGTAATTGTCAATAGCTTCTTGTTTATTGATATTGCAGTGGAGAAGTTAATTGTTATGCGTGGGAGTTTTTGATAGGTGAAAACTCTCGTGGGCGGTTAGCAGAACGATTCAATAAACGAGTGCTGCAAAGCAAGCGCTTTTTCTCGTCTTGTAATCCATTCCTTGCAAGTAAAATTATTCGAAATTCAGGAGAAGTCTATATTTAGATGCATTAAAGCAAACCGCAGGACACTGCTATCAAGGCATATAAAAATTTCAGTGAAGCCGCGAGCAGCTCAAGGTGGCGTGTAGCTAAAATTCCTTCATATCAGGTCCAGATACCCACGCCTTATCACCCGCTATACTGCCCACACTATTAAACCCACAACAAATTACTGCTATAAATAACTGCAACTGTTTTTAGACATTCATTCTCACTCGCTGGACTCTCTCACACAGGTATTGCGATTTGGCCGTTGATTTGTCTGCCTGAAGATGGAAAACAAGTTCTTGATTTTATTGGTAACCATCACAGCTCAATTTCTGTTATCGGGTATGTGCAAGTCTCTGATTACAATGCTTTTGCAGATACTACACTTAGCTCTTGAAAAGAAAGTTTTTCCCCTGACAAACAGATAGCATTTTGCTGTAAAGATTTTATATTGGAGATTGGTTGCCAAAAATGCCAATTCTTTTTGCAATTTCGTGTTTATTTTCTCCGTTTTTAAAATAGTTTTTGTGTGCGTGTAACACTAAATCTGGAAAAATGACTATGGGAAGAGTTATTTAGACTTCTGCTACCTGAAAGTAATAACTATCGGCAAAATATGGGCAAACTTGTTTTCGTTCAAGTCTTTTTGCAGTAGATGTCTTCATAAAAGTTTGAGAATAAAACATATTTCAAAGTTTAAAAATAAAAACTATTTCACAAAAGTTCTCCTTACGGACACTTAATTTCGTGCCACGTTTGCGGAACACAAAACGGGATGAATATTTAATCTATCGATTGCTCGTATCTTTGGCAAGTGGGAAATTGTTTAAGATATCGAGTATATTACATGACCGCGCGGGGAATACGAATTTTATCTTCGAGTGCTGGTGAAAGTTTTCCCGCTGATAATCGTACCACGCGTGTCGCGTAGATGTTTTCGTGGAAATAAGGGCTGTCCACGCGAGTAAAATCCGCGTCACTGACGGATTGTCTGTTTCCATCCTCCTGGAATTTCCGAGATCAAAAGTCTTCTAATGTAACACAGCATTCACACTACTTCGGATAAATTTGAAGACGCAGCTTTGTTTCTACAGTTGAGCCTTCTGTCTACACTAATGCTTCACGAAAATGGAGATGTTTGAAAATGCTCTACAAAGCGGATGAAAAATTTGAAAACGCCGGCTACTTTTTCGCGTGGACGGGACATAGCTTGAAAACGGAGTTTTGCGAAAAGGATGCATCGTGATAATCTCAAACACAAATCCAAAATTGTGTTAAATGAATTTTGAAAAACACTTTTTTTTTTCCATTTGCTGGTTAAGTAGCTTGGCTGGGCTGGGCGTGGCTCACAGGAACGTGAGGTTTAATTATACCCCTGTGACTCTCTCGGTTAATTTTCTCTGAGAATATTAACACCTTCTCTGTTGGTACCGCACTGCATTTATAACAAGTTAAAGAGTGGCGTAATTATATTCTCTCTCTCTCTCTCTCTCTCCCACATTTAGAGGGCCGAACTTGTTACTTCTACGACTACTCGAAGCAATGTTCCGATCCAAACTGCCATTTGCGCACGATCCAGTGTAAACACGAGCACGAGAAGTGCTTCTCTCTTTATGGTGAGGCAACTGATGGAACTTTAAAGGTACTGAAATATAACAGGCTGCCTAACTTTCTTTTATTCTTCGCTCTACTCTAAGAAAAGGTAACATTGCACTCGGAACAAGCAAAATCCCGTGTCACATAGCTGCCGATCATTTTTTCAATCAAACGTGTGAGCTTTCTATTCTGAGAGTGAAAGGATTTTCGAAGACGATCAGGGCTTATCCGACGATTTCCGAAGATTTCCGAAGACGATCCGAATATTTCCCAACATAATGTTGTCGCTAGGTTTCGTTAGAAAAATGTGAAAACTGAAGGACGTAGCGTCACTTTTTACATGGACAAATCGCTTCTAGTTGACTTTGCGTGTCTCAAAGTGTGTAGAATGACTCGAAATCGAAACCGTACTGTCCCACCGAAACGACCCGATACTATTACTGGTCTTTTTCATTGAAGTCGCCCTGTCCTCTTCTAATGCTTAACTAGACCGCGAAATTCTGGGTTTTATTTGACGAGGAAATATTATCAAGGCGACCCGCGAAGAGCGACGATCCAGTGACTTGCCAGACACGGGCAGCTCGTTTCTGGCGCCAAATTAAAAGCTTGACACAAATGTACTTTACATTAATATTTTCACTTTTAATAATCTAATATAGTTTTTGGAATTAGAAATCTCTTTTTCGAGAATCCCTTTTTACATTGACATCAGGACAGTAAAGTTTTTTTCTCGCTTGCTGAATCATGATTGGTCAATTCAAACTTCAGGTGCACCAATCGTATGCAAGGGACATCTGGTTGACCTGAATCAGTTTCATGCAGTGGTCTCCTGACCCTTGAACCCACAATGACTTAAAGTTTTTTATTCACTTTAACAGGTTTACCAAAAAGGCTGCTGGAAACAAAATGACAGTTGCTCACAGACAGGGTGCATATTTCGGAAACTTGGGCCACTACATTTCTGCTGTTGCACTGGGGACCAGTGCAATTCTTCCAGTCCAACAAGGTGAGGCTTTCGCTGAAACGTGAGTAGCACGGGTGTTGTA